>LZPO01035268.1:59287-77770 GCA_001675575.1 Neotoma lepida
GAGGGACCCTACTCTATTATCTTGTTCATCTTCTCTCATTCCTTCCCTACTTCTTCCATTATCACCTGATCTGCATTTTCACCTTCTAAGAAGCAAATCTCCTGTCTCATCTAGTCCTCTGCACAAATTCAATGTGAGAATAAAGGGAAAATGCTGCAAAAAAAACAAACAAACAAAAATAATGTGTTTATTATTATTTATTTATGAGTATATGTGTATGTGTGTATATAAGATCATACAGATGCCAGATTCCCTGGAGCTAGAGTNACAGGCAGTTGTGAACTGCCTGATATGGATGTTGAGAATTGAACTTGGGTCCTCTGAATGACCAATATGTGCTCTTAACACTCAGCCATCTCTCGAGACCATGGGCTGTGTTTTTTGACAAGATCTTCACTGTGTAAATCTTACCATAGAGAGCATCTAAATGTCCTAGAATAATNTTCCATGGCTGGTCTTTGGCCTCCCTTGGTCAGAAGGGAAAACTAAGAAAGAACAAAGGAGGTTGTGACAGCTCAAATCTAAATTGGCACTACTAGCTTTTGCTGCAGTTAGGAAGTGACCTGGCATTCACAGCTAGGCCTTACCTTCTCCAAAACTAGACATTTTTTTCCAGATAAGTTTAGTATATNTCTTATAAGAGATGTTCTGAAAAATAATTAAAATTATGTTCTTATAAATAGAAACTTGTTTCCAGAAATTATGGATTTTTTCAATAAAGTTTACAATTATAAAAAGATAAATAATTTCTAGTAAAACTCTATCAAAGAGTTGGGTGTCCTTTTGACAGTGTATCANAAAATTTGGACATAAAAATCCTCAGCATATAAGTATAGTGGCTGACTTCTCAAAACCAAAATAGTTGGTGTGTTCTATATGTAGCATATATATTATAAAACACCAAGACCATGTTTTCAGCTACCAGACAGAATGAAAAGAAGATTCAAATAACAGTCTACCTCTGCTCTGATTTTAGTTACTCCTGGACTTTGATGAGTTTCTTTCACTCCATTTGTCTTGAGTATAAGAAAGGTGGTTCCCAAGCATTCTGCCAACATTAAAATTCTTGATTCTGTACCTTCCGCCTTAGTTCTAAAACAGATGTAAAAATATTTGTATTATCCATTTCAGAAATTAATATGAAAATTAAAGTTCTTTTATTCTGTAGAATATGTAATGCCATGTTTGTGTAATTATTTGCCTTATGCCAGTTATCCTATTTGGTTCCAGGAGAGCAGAGAGGATGTCTCTGCTGCACCGAAGTGATTTCAGAACCCAGGAGAGCTNGTGGCACAGAGAGTATACACCCTCTGAATGAAAGGCGTCAACCTTGTATAGGGAGTGGGAAAAGGGTGAGCACCACCTTTCCCCTGCTTGCTCAGGAAAGCAAGCTGGAAGTATATGGCCNCATTTCTTCAAATTCCTTTTCTAGAAGAGAAAGAAAAGCTATGATCTGAAGTTGCTCCAAGTGTGGAAGCCATGGCAGCATAGGTTGAGGTCTTGTTAGAAATGCAAACTTTATTGCCCTNCCCAAGATGCACTAACAGGAATTGGGCAGGGCCAAGCAATCTGTGTGTCCACAGGCTTNCTAGTTGACTCTGATACACATCAAAGTTTAGGAACTCGGTCTTCAACAATCTTCCTTACATATCTGCTGCATGAATTACATGTATATTCATTTACTTTTAGTCTAAAATGAAGTTCTCTTGCTNCNTCTTAGAAAATGACAACAACAGTAGCTGACGTTTCCAGAGCATTTCAGAGCCNTCGGGGCCATGACTGCACTCCATGAGTCTTTGGGAAATTTTTGAGCTAACACACATTAATTTTATATATTATAAAAACCAAGGTTCAATGAGTGAGTACTTTGAAGCTCAGTAGCCCCATGTTGGAGCTTGGCTCCTCACTAGGACATAACACAGACCCCAGGCAAGTTTCAGACTGAAGATAGACTATAGTATGAATCCTTTGTAGAGTAAGAGGCTTGTATAAGCAAACTAAGAAAGCCAACCAGACTTCATATTGAGATGGAAGAAAAAAAGCACCTCCCTTGGAAACTGGGCACATGATACCTGACAGGAAAGTCAGATTTTTCTCAAAGAATTGTCCCTGGACAAGAGTGAAATTGTTGACTGTTGTCTACATAAACCTCACTTAGTGCCAAAATCTGTGATTATTTTCAGNTTGGCAGACTTCATACTAATAGGTTGTTTCTGGAAATACTTACACAACAGTATCCAGTGTTCCTTAAGATTTATTTTTTCCCTCAGAAGCCCCTTGGATCTGAAAATTCATTAGTTGAAGCTAAATAAAACAAAACAAAAACAACTTAACTCTGGTTTTGAATAAGAAATATAGTCAGTGAGGGAAATTGATAGAATTTAGAGAATAAGTCCTGTAAGAGAAAGAATGGAGAGGTCTCCACTTCACCCCATAATTTCTCTACCAAACAGACTTCTTTCTTTCAAAGATTTTCATCACTTTATGAGTGTCTTGCATACATAGATGTTTGTGCACCATGGTTGAACAGTGCCTGATACACATGGAGGCCAGAAGAGGGTGTCAGGTTCCCTGGAACTGGAGTTATAGAAGATTGTGAGCTGCCGTNTGTGGGAGCTGGGAACCAAACGCAGGTCCTCTGGAAAAGCAGTTAGTATGCCATCTNTCCAGGGACCCTAACAGACTTCTTAAGTTAGAAGGAAANAATAGAATTGGAAGGGAAAAGATTTATGATCCTGAACTTAATTTCCTTCCACGTTTGAGAAATATGAGAAACTNCAGACTTTGGAGGGTAAGATAGTCTAGAGAAGAAACCTTAGCTCTCTCTTTTATGTTTATNCCAGGAGATGTTTCAGGATGTGAGAAATGTGACCTGTACCTAGCCTAGGTACTTAGGGACTTCCATACTGTGCCCATTCATCCCCCTGGCTTGGATGAAGTCAGGTGGTTCCAGAAGCAGCACTTATGCGGTTCTCGGGGTCATCAGGAACGACATAACCTCAGCAAGAGGGGCCTATGCAAGTGCAGGACTAGAGGGACATGTGATTTCCCTGGGGAACGTAACCTCTGGCAACCAGTCAATGCTCTGTTCGTTCCTTTAACTCTTGGATGCTCAGCATTGACCCTGGCTTGTCAGTCCTTCATCTTGAAGCTCTCTTCACCCAGCTTCTAGTCCTGTCACCTGCATCTTCTATTTCCTTGGTGTCTTATTTCCTGAAGCCTCCACGTCTATCTGGAAAGTTCCATGGCTCAGTCTTGTCTCCCTCCCCTGTTCTACCCATATATCTGCAATTGTTCTTTCTATGCACTCTCCCATTCATGTGGTTCAAATGCTACCACATCAGAAGGGCCCAAACAAACCAACCGATCTGAAACAGTAACTCTTGAGATACCCTGTTTCCTTACACTCTGAGCTACTTTCTCCTGTGGTTCTTATTACCACTTAACAGCATATGTATATGTCTTTACANAGATATAAATGCAAATATANCTGTGTGTTTCTATGAAAGCACGAACTTTACCTTATTCATGATTATAGACTGGAATGAGTAAATAAAGGAATGATGTCAGAATCCAAAGCTCTCTTCCTCCACAGTTGCCCCAAAATGATGGACCTGCATAGAATAAAGAGTTCCCCACCATGCTTCATGAAGATTAATTTCTATTGGAATGAAAACAAAGTCACTTGGAAAATTTGAGAATATAGACTTATAATCACAAAGAAAATGAAGTTCATTTGAGGAACATACAGTACTGAGTTGTTCTTAAATTTCCTTTATTACTCTCAACAGGTGTAGTCTCCAAAGACATTTCATCCGAGATGTAAGCTAGTTCNAAGACNAAACTGANTAGGGCAGTAGACAGTCTGTAGAAACACTCCCACTTATTGAGGAAGATATTGAGGTAATTTCTGAAAGCTATGAGTTTCAGAAAACTTGCCACACCCCTTGAGGCTACATACTTAGGGTAGTATCATAATTAAAATACCAGATAAGAATAAAGACATAATCAAAATATTTAAAGACATTCTGAAAAGTAAAGGTGTGATAATTTTAAGAATTACAAACAAATTATGATGGCTCTTAACAATAAGTTTCACAAGACAGAGAATTCATTCATAAAATGACTTTAGGAAGGTAAAGGATATTTAAAAAGTTAAAAATAAGATTAAATAAAATCTTTGATATCTGTCTATAAGCTTATTAATGCTGTTTGCTTACTGATTTGTGAATCTGAACCAATCTTGAATCTTTGGATGAAACCAACTTGATGATGATGTATGGTCATCACTGTGATCATGAGTTAANTTTTCAAGTTTTTTATTCAATTTTATATTTTGTGTCTGCATTCATCAGGGACATTGGTCAACTGGGCTTTTTATTTGGGCTTGTTGCTGTGTCCTTATCCAGGTTGGTGTCAGGGTTATACTGGGTGGGGAAACTTTTAATTACTGAGTTGATCTTCTTGCTTGTTACGGATCTGTTTATACTGTTTGTATCTTCTGCTTTTGATTTGGTAGGTCACATATGCTTAAATATTTGTCCATATCTTCTGCACTTTTCCAACCTTTGGAATATAAGTTTTCTAAGTATTTTTTTGAGGACTGTCTGAATTTCATTGGTGTCTGTTGTAATGACGCCAATTTTATCTCTAATTTTGTTAATTTGAGTTTATTCTATCTTATTTCAGTTTGTGTGGTCAATCTTGTTCATCCTTTCCATGAACTAATTCTTTGGTTAATTTCTATGCATTTCTCGTTTAGTCTTCATTTCATTAACTTCTGCCCCAAATCTTTATTGTATTTTGCTATCTGCCACATTTGGATTTTAGCTTCTTTTTTATTCTTCTAGAGCTTTGAGGTGCAGGTTTACACAGGATCTCTCTAATTTGTTTTATGTGATCACTCATAACTATAAACTTTCCTCTTGGGACTGCCCTGGTTATATCCCANAGATTTGGGCAGGTTACACTCTCATTTTCATTTTATTCTAGAAATTTTAAAATCCCCCCAATTTCTTCGATGATCCATTATCCATTTAAAAGGGTATTGTTCAGTTTCCAAGTACCTGTTGCTTTCTGAGGGTCTTGCTATTGATGTCTAGTGTTATTCCACCTTGATCTGACAATGTATGGGGAATTAGTTATGTTTTGGAATTATTAAGGCTTGTTTTGTGGCCTATGATGTGATCAATTTTAGAGAAGTTTCCATGTACTGCTGAGAAGATAGTGTACTACTATTATTGTGTCAGGACCTCAGTGATCTTTTATGGCTTTTAGGGTTTGTTTTTATGAAATTAGGGGCACCAAAATTTGGTGCATAAATATCAACAATAATTATGTCCCCTTGATAAGTTGTTCCCTTTATTAATATGCAGTAGACTCTTTTATATTTTCTGCAAAATTTTTGTATGACATCNACATTATTATATATGAAAACTATTACTCCAGGTTTTTGCAGTTTCCATGTTCTTGATAGTTTGATTGCCAACCTTTAGCTCTCAATTTATGGATGTCTTTCCTAAGAATGTTTCTTGGAAAGAGTGGATAGTTGGAATTTATGTTTTTAACCCAGTCCATTATTCTGTGTCTTTTTATTGGCCAGTTAAGGCTTTCTGAATTTAAGGTTATAATCATGAAAGGCTTGTTATTATTTATGCATTTGTTGCTTATTGTTCTGGGTGGTCGATTACTTAGTAGTTCTTCTGGTCCTCATAGTGTAGGATGCTTGCTGTGTTGGGCATGATTGATCCTTTCCCAGGTCTCTTCTGTTCATCTGTTGCTTTCAAGGAATGTATTTTTTCCTGCTTTGTCATGTGTGTATTTCTTCTTCCCTTCTATAATATTCCTTAAAGAATTTTTTTGCGGTGCCATCTTAGTTGTCATGAGTTGCCTTAACATGTATTTGTCTTTTATCTTGAAATATTCTTATTTTCCCATCTATTTCAGTAGGTAATTTTGATGTGTATAGCAATCTTAGNTGACAGTTACTTACTCTCAAGGCTTGAAACATATCACTGCATGCTTTCCTGGTTCTTAGGGTTGGTGCTGATGTATAATATCATTTTGATGTTTCTATCTCTGTATGTGGATTGGCAATGTTTCCTTATAGATACACACACATATGTACATATATATATATAACATATGCAAACATAATTACTTTTTTATTTTTTATTTTATTTTTTTACTCTCAAACTCATACACTCTCATTCTGTCTCAGGCTACCCTTCCACTATNCTGCTACTTCTTCAGACTCCCCAGCTGTCCTTCTGATGTCATGCCCTTGGCCTCCCTGAGCCATGCTTGTNCTGGTTTGGTTCTACTTCATCATCTTCTTTCCTCCATATGCTTCTAAGGTCCCNCTTTAATTGTACACTCAGTTTTTTACCCTACTGGTAAGGCAAGTTCATTTTGTTCCTGGCTTTTTCCTATTGCACCGTTGTGGTCCGTCTGGGTCCTCTGGACCCGTGTCTGTACACACACAAGTACNTAAAAGCTGAACTTCCCGTATCTGTAACATACTCCTCCTCATGTACTTTTCACAGAGGTCCCATTCTTGTGGTCTACTTGTGTTATGCTTCTGCTGTTGTCATATAGCCATGGCAAATAAAACTCATTTCCTGTACCTCCTACCATTGTCTTCCAAAGTCACTATGATGATTAGTGTGAGCTGTCAAACTGAAAGAGTCTAGAATCACTTGAGAGAAGTCTTGCCTTTGGAGGAATTATCTTGATTACTTGATTGATGTAGGAGCATGTACCTCAGTGTTGGGCGGAACCATTCCCTGGGTAGAACATTCAGAAGTGTATAAGGTNGAGAGAGCAAGCTGAACATTAGCATCCATCCATTCATTCATCTCTTGACTGTGATGCCATGTGACCAGCTGTTTCAAGTTCCTGACATCGTGGCATCTATATCATGATGGAGATGGACTGTATGTCCCCTGGAACTGGAAGCCAAAATAAGCTCTTTGCCCTTTAAATTGATTTGTCAGGCCATCTAAAGATTTATCNCAACAACAGAAAGGTAACTAGGAGAGTCACTTCCCCTGATCTCCTCTGTGACTATAGAAGAAATACTAGTTGTTAAGTAAGTCTGTCACAAGTCTATCAGTAGGCAAAGTTCCAGAAATTAAAAACAAATTGTTATTTAAAGGCAAATCAGCATGGGTTCTAAATTAACACTGTCATAATGTTGTTTTCAGTCATTTGCCTTATCAGTCAGGGTGAAAAAGGGTGTACATGGGAAGTGAACTGGATACCTTCATGGGAGAGTACTATGAACCGTATTCATCATGGGCCAAAATAGCTGAGAATTCTGACAGATTGCTTTCTTCATCATTTCTACTGCTCAGGAAGTCCATAGGATTATGGACATGATCATTTCAAGTTGTTTGCTTCAAATGGGAACTTTCATGTTGAGGTTGGCTCCACATCCTCAGGAAATCCTAGACCACATAAAAAGTTAACATTTTGCTTCCAAGTCAAGAAGCCACACCAGCACTCTGTCAGTCAATTTCCTTTTATCAAAATCCTTCAAAACCAGGATCTCAAAATAGTACAGTTAGAGCTGGGGATGTAGCTCGGTGGAGGAACACTTGCTTGCCAAGTGTGTGGCCCTGGGCTAAATAACTGGCACTGCTCCCATCATTACCACCACCAAAACAANTCAGCTGTCACCTCACAGGACAGAAGCATGACTGCAGGCTAACCAGGTTCTCTGTTCAGTCTGCTCAGAGTCAANTGTTAACAGTGCAGGGATCTCATCTCACCNTTCCCATCCAAGATGCTTGACCTCTCCTCTTCTAAGCTTCATAGTTATTGGCAGAGTTCAGTTCCTTGGGGCCCAGATGAAAGCATTACAATGTGGTACTTTACCTCTTTAAGGCCACTAGGAATCTCTGAATTCTTTCACCATTTTGCCTAGAATAAACTCTTTAACTTAAAGTGAAGCAAATAGGAACTTCAATTATGTTTGAAATGCTTCTTCAAAAAAGTAGCTAGATTACTATTTGAATGAGTAACTTGGGTAATTCACACCTCATTCAGGCAGAGANTCATATCAGGGTAGAGAGTATTGGGATTACCTTAAAACTGCACTATNTATATTTTGGATGGAGGTACATCCATAAGTTCATATGCTACACTGTGTTGCTGCTGATCTTGAGAAGCCAAGAATTCCTTTCACAGTCTTAATTTGTGGGGGGAAATCATCTTCACNTAGATGGTGCCAAGAGCAGCTACAATTTTTGTTGGCCACTTGGATGTACTTCAAATTGTAGGAAGTTGTTTTCTTCAGCAAGCTTTCTATCATAATCAAACTGTGGGAAGTTGTGTGGGAAAATACAACTGGTTAGTTGAAAGAAACGGAGATCATGAAAGAGACTCCACAAGAAGAGGTCAAGGTACCACTAATTAAGAAAAGATTTTGTTGAATAGCCAGTCACCTGGATTAAATTAAGTCTATTTCCTTGGCTACAAGAAGCCTGGTCTCCGACAACCAGTCTCTTCTAGAATCCCTCTGTGCCTTTTCAGTAACCCACAGAAAATTTGGTATTCAATACTTTTAGTCCATAAATCCATTATAAAAATAAGAACACACATCACTCTCTGGGAGGTCTGTTTGTTCTAATGAGCAAAGAATAAAACAATTATCTCACACAATGCTGCAGGTGTAGCATGTGAGCCCTTCCGCAACTGTATGTGCAACTGATAATGGGCCTCCAGTGAGAGGACATTTTCAGATCTCCCATTTCACATAGTTCTTTTTTTTCTTATAAAGTGGCCGATGCCAAAATTAGCTCAATTGCTCTTTTGAGCCCTTCACAAACTGCAGTCGCATTATTGAATCTTTTGTTTAATGTATACTATCCATATGCAGCTGGCCAGCCTATTCAAAGAGTTGAAACCTTTTGTCTACCATTGGAAAAAGACACGTGGCCTCAGTTTGAAGTCAGTAAAAGTGGCTTCTTAACCCGCCTGCCTCTGACTCAAGATTCATCTGCATTGGTTCCATTTAAAAAATGCCAATGTGGTTCAAAGTGTCAATACNTTCCCCAAACACATCTACTTTGGTTCACTGGTGATTGCGAAGTCTCTGTGTTAGGTGCTATGAAAGCCTGTGGAGTGGCATTATTCTAAGACGCATCTGTGTGTCACATGCTAGGGCAGGGACAGAAAAGGATTCCTTTGCAAATGCTTGTCCTGTTCATAGATTACAAAATGCTAATTCCCGAGTAAAATGCAAATGACAACAGACTTGGCTCTGAGCTTGAAATAAAATTTAAAAAGAATGCTTATTTTTAAGACTGGAAGTACTTTTTTTTTATCAAATTAACTGATGACTAAATTGGGAAATAATACAATTAATTAAACATATTCTTGAGTTTTAGAAACACTATTGCAAACTGCTTCCCTCCTCTTTCCCACCCTTCAGCAGATTGAACTCGGTTCACTGGGAGACAGACTGCTCTAAGCAAAAATCTCCTGGATGGACTTCCCAAACTTTTGCTGCAGACTTACCTGTGGGTGCTACTGAAAAACTTGGGAGAGGGAGGGCAGATGAATGAATGTGGATTTCTATTCTTGGTTGCTTTGCTCTTTTCAAGTAGAAGACGTGCTCTCCTCTTGAATATGGAAAACTTCTGGAGACTGAATCTTTTACCTGTGGTTGAGCCTCATGCTTTCAGAGCATGATCCCACTGCCTGGGCCTGGCTCCAACAGTCAATCATACTGATACACTTCCATCCCTCTGACATCATTAATTTTCTATCATCAGGCAAGAATGCTTCAGCTATCTTTCCTTTCCTTTCTTTTTTTTTTTTAAAGGTTTATTTATTTATTATGTATGCAGTGTTCTGTCTGCATGTATCCCTGCAGGCCAGAGGAGGGCACCAGATCATATTACAGATGGTTGTGAGCCACGATGTGGTTGCTGGGAATTGAACTCAGGACCTTGGGAAGAGCAGTCTGGATTCTTAACCGCTGAGCCATCTCTCCAGCCCCCTTTCTTTTCCTTTCTATGTGCATTAATTTGTGCACACACATAATCATATATGTGTGTGTGTGTGTGTGTGTGTGCATGAGTGTGTGTGTGTGTGTGTGCTATTATGTACATAAAAGACATTCCTATGTTGATAGCTACCTGGTTTGCCTGCTTTTGTAGGAATGCTTCTGTCTTTTCTACCCTGAAAGGTCATATGCCAAGTCAATTAAAATAGAATGTCTATGTCTACTTCTTTGTTTTCAAAAATTTATTTATTTTATGTGTATGGGTATTTTGCCTGCATGTATGTCTGTGCACCATGTGAGTGTAGTACCTGCAGAGACCAGAGAGGGCATCAGATCCTCATAGGACTGGAGTTACAGATGTTTGCTAGCTGTCATGTGGGTGCTGAGAATGGAGCTTCCAACCTGTGGAAGATCAGCAAAGCTCTTAACCACTGAGCAATCTCTCCAGCCCTATAGTATTATTTCTTAAAAGCCCCATAGGTAATCCTAATGAGCCACTTGATTGACAACTACGGCTCTTGTAGGAAATGTGGATATATGGGATATGCACACATTTGATCTTTAAACCATGCACCTTTATTCCCCAGCCCGTCTGTACCTATTGTCTATCCTATCATTATACAGAGAAAAATTCTGTTACTTGTTTACTTGGTTGATAACTGTCAGACTTCTCACTTTCCCTCATGCAGGTCTGAAAGTGTATTTCACATCATTTTGATTCTGATTCATTCCAATTACCAATGAGGGGAAGGATAATTTTATACATTCTTTTTTCTTCTCCATACCTCTTCTGTTCTGGTCATTCACATTCTGCTCACAGTTCTCAATTATTTTTCTATTATTTTTGTTATTGCTGTTGTTGTTTGGTTTTGTTTGTTTTTTGAGACAAGGCTAACCTCAAGCTCAAGGTCCTTCCTAGTACTGAAATATACAGGCATAAATATTTGTCATTTAAAACACTGACTTATAAGTGGTATAGCTACAATATATTCTATGTAATGATCTTTTTTCCCTCCTGTGTGTAGAGAAGTATCTTTCCCAATATATTGTCAGTCATTTTGTATTCATTATACTACTTAAAATATGATTTGGTTATAAATTTGGTTATGTTTAATGGTAGCTTACAAAAGGGTGACAAATAATCGCTCCCCAATTCAAGTTTTAAAAATTATTTTACATCATTGTGGATATGTTCTGCTATCAGAACCATTATCAGTGATGTCAATTTGTGATGGAGCATTAAGTTATTTTTAAAGATTTTTATTTGTTGTTCTAGGTGTATTTTTCATATGTGTATATATGTGGATGTACCCCATGTGCATGCCTGTGCCTGCTGAAGCCAGAAGAAGATGTTGAATCCACTGAGACTGGAGATACAGATGGTGAATGGATCTATGGGTGATAAAAACTGAACCTGGATCCCTGAAAAAGCAGCAACTGTTCTCACCCACTGAACCGCCTTCCCATGAAAGTATTTTTCAATACACAAATCAGTTGTTAGTCTTTTAAATGTGGAAGTTCTTCAGTGAAAATGCCTGAGCTCAATCTCTGTAATAACTTGTAATAAGATTTCCCTTCCTAGAGCTAGAAATGAATGTTGGTTAACATTTTGTTTTGTTTTGTTTTCTCTTCTAGACTTCAGCAGTAATTTGTGAAGTCTGAGGAAAACACCATGCTAGGATTCTCTTTATAATTGTATCAAACATGTAGATAGACTAATTGACATCTCAGAGCTCCCAGTATCTTCTCTTTTTGAAAATGAGGTGCTGCCCCATTTACGTAGTTCTTCTTTTGTATTTTTTATGATGTTTTTCAAAATGTTTTCTGATGAGCTCTCTTCACAGCATTTCAGTATAATTTCAAAATGTATTCCTTGATATCTATTTGAAGATTTTATTGTTATTGTAAATTGGATCTTTTCAGGACTTTGGTTATTACTGATGTTGAAGACGGCTGTTGCTTTTTATATGTTGCTACTTATCAAGTAATCTTGTAAACACTTAGTGCCTCTCAGATGTCATGTGTTTCTATATATAATACGTTACCAACTATAAGCAACAGTTGTGCTTTTTAGTGACTTAATCCTTTTATCTCATTTCCTTTTTTTGTTTGTATAACTGCTGGAGCTGNTGAATATCAGCATTTTGGAAATCCACTGTGTTGCTCAGGTCCCCCTGTAAGGATGGAGTAGCTGCCCAGGCTGCTAGGACTGCCTTTCAAAGATTGCTTATGCTGCAAAGTAGCCAATGTCTGGCCTTTCTTGGAGAGGCCCACATTCATTGATTATAGATATTGCCCAACCTTTTAGACAGCTCCAAGAACACTCCTATCTATATAGTTGTCTTGGATTGGCTGAGGCTCTTTTTGCCCCTACCTTAACATTCAACATTTCCCTTGTCACTTCCTCTGATCAGTGTTGGCTAAATGATGCTTCTTGATCAACATCCCATAGACTAAACTCTATCCTGATGTTGCTTCTGTATGTACTAGTTATGATGTNATAATTGTGGGCATCCTTAAATTTTGCAGGCAAAATATCACTCTAGCAATCAGTGTGGTGGTTACAAGCAGGAGAGGTTGTCTCTCGGTTGTNTGACTAATTGTAAGCTCCATAAGNGTTCCAGTGTTCACAACCTGTTTAATCCATTAATATATTATACTCCCACATAAAGAAAAGATATTGAAAGCATTTAAGGTAGGATGGAAATGAAAGGGGAAGACAGAGATAAAGACCTGGGAGGACAGGAAAACAAACAAACAAACAAACAAAAAACAGCAACAACAAGATTTGGAAAACAAGCAAATCCAAATCTCTAAAGGGGACATTGCTGTGTCAGTGGGCATTCTCCTTGTCCCACTGCCTTGAAAACCACTTTTGCTCTGCTTAGAGGCCAANGTTCTCCTCTTTTGTTCAGCCTTATTTCTTTAGAATCAAAGTCTAGGAATCCGTGATGGTTCCCCATTCTTGCTGCCAGAGGCCCATGTGTTTGGGCTTTGTAAGCAGGGAGGGGGTTCATCCCTCACTAGGACTTTTGAAGACAGGCTCTTTCAGAGCAGTGAGGAGAATTCAAGGGCTAGGCTGCCCAAACCATGAAAAATACACAGTGTAGCTTCAAAATATAGATGGCAATGTGCTGGTAAACATTTAACAGCTGGCACATTGTGGNAAGGAACAATGGTTTGTAGCTTTTGTCAATTTCTATCACGAACTGCTCCTGCGGCAGCCTGTTTTTAGCTACTAGTGTTAAGATGCTTGCCNCAGAGTGGGAAGGGATGGAGCTGAATCTTCTCTGAAGAGCTGGACTGAGATCTCGGACACCACTGCAGCATTGTGAGGGCCATTGTAAGCCTGCTCTCTCCTTTACAAAAGTGACAGATAAGTCTATATTTACCTTTCAGATTAACCTTCCCTCATCATGGAAGGATTCTTTCTACTTGCTATTGCCCCTNCNTTCCAATCATGCATTCCTCACTTCTCTGACTCTATCCACCTTGGTACATGACATCTCTTTAGGCCACAATAGCTAGATCCCCTGAACATGTTCCTTCAATTCTTGTGTCTCATGGCATTTTCACTAATGTTCTGTGTCCATCATAAACTCTCCTGTCAGAATCAACAACATCTTGTTCTATATTAGACTATAGATTCTCTTTTTAGTCATCCCAACCTCTTCTATTTTTAATATTTATTTGTTTTTATTAATGTGTAGCATTTTCATGTGTACATGATTGCACATGTGTATGTGTGTGTGTGTGTGTGTGTGTGTGTATGTGGGCACTGTACTTCTATACACAAAGTGCTGTCTCTATATTCACACACACACACACACACACACACACACACACACACACACACAGACACACAGAGTTAAAATTAAAAATAAAAATCTAAAGTAAAGCTCCATGAGATGACCTGAAAGAAGAGGACAGAGGGCTGCCTTGTGAATGACTGACCATGAACAACAAATAATTGATCCAAATTGAAAGTTCACTTGCAAGAGGCAAAGGATCACTTTTTCTCTTGGGGTTGACTTGTAGCCCACAGCTATAAAATCCAGGCCTTTGTGTGCCGTATTTTGAGCCAGGACACATTAAGACAAGAAATGTTTATTTATAGGCGTCAATAAAGTGAAACCCTAAGCTTTAAAATCAGACCGGGCCGGTCAGGGGCAGCTAATTCCTGCAAATACCTTGTTACTCATTGAATGTAAATGATCTACTTCTGCATTTTATCATGTTTGCACAGTGATATTTTGTGGTGGCTGAGTCCAGGTTTATGTGGATTTTTAATCTGGGAAAGTCCAGAGTTTTGCACTCATATGTTAAAAGGTCGTTGGTAAAACCAGGAACCAACCTATATACAAGTTTGATCAAGTGTGAGGCAACTGATTTCAGTAGTTTCTTTAGACATATATTGTCTTTAGACAAGAAAAGGCTTCTCAAATTGCAACTAAAACAACACGACACTTTGGTGAAGGGAACGGCAGCGACAACACTAGACAGTGTCCTCTGCTTTCATCACAGCTGCCAAGGGAATACTTTGTAGACAGATACGGTAAAAATTAAAGAAATAAGCAGAACTCCAAACTCATGCACAGCATTTTGGTTACATGTCCTGTCATCCATGGAAGAAACCTCCAAGCATTTCTCTTACTTTACAGATAAGAACTTGAAGATAGCAAATCTGATTTATTTATTGGACACCAACTAAGCCAGAGAACTACATGGTTGGTCTCTGGGTCTGGCTTATCCTNGGCCTGGTTGAATACAGAACTTTATCTCCACAATATAAACTCATTTATTTATTGATTCTATAAAAGCAAGTTTGGCTTCTACATTTTTGTTGATGTTTTATATATAATTATATATACATTATTTATTCATATGTATGTATATAATATTACAACTTGACAGTTGTAATTGATGAGTTCATTAGCCTACATTGGTTAAAACATGAGCTTGAGTAGTAGGACTACATGCTAATCACATGATCTCTGACAAACTTGGTAAACTTGTGACATCAGCCTCTTCACAGATGGAATGGGATGATAGTAGTAGGATTGCTATATTAAAGTACTTATTTTATTATATATATATAATATATATATTATATATATATCTGTGTGGGTATATGCAGGCTTCTTTAGGTATCCATGAGGCCAGAAGAGAGTGTTCAATACCTTGGAGTACAGGTGGTTGTGAGCAACTAGGTGTAGGTACTAGGATCTGAACTTGGATCCTGTGCAAGAACAGNGTGAGCTCTTAATTGCAGAACCCTCTTTCCAGCCCCAGTAGTGTGATGGTTAAGTAGATAAACCCAACCACAGTGTGAAACAGAAGTGCCATTCTGAGTAGGTGATGGATACCCAAATATTGTCTTCTGGCATGCTGTGGCTCCAGACTTAGAGGAAGGTGCTTCTAAAAGATGAAAGAGCTAATAGGTCCCTTTGAGGAAACTGGGAAAAACTAGAGGAAATTTTCCTTTAGATAAGNGTTTTGTTTAATACAGGGAAAAGACATTTGGCAGAACTAGATTTTGTATGCCAAGAAAATATATGCTTTTGCATACCTGAAAAAATATCATTATCATGCCTGGAATTTCTCCACCATAGAGAGTCATCCATCTGAGTTGGAATACACTGGTATTACAGCTAGCAGTCTACTCAAGATCAGGAAGAAAAATGTGTCCCCTCAAAGGACAGAACTGCAAAAGACACCAGATGGCTTATTCAACTATATGAAGCCTACTTTATCACACAGAGCACTCCATACGGATAGCCCAGCAAGGTGATGGTAATATTTTTTTAAAGNTTTTGTTTGTATATCTGTCAGCTTGATTGGTTTCTCACCAACATCCCAGGGGCAATTTATATTCTTCTAGAGCAAAGAACAGAATTTCACAGAAAAATCAAATACACTACGTTCTTTAACTCATGCCTCTGCATTCCCAGTCTTCTCTGTTTTTTAATTAAATGCTCACATTTGGTAGCGTTTTGCAGCCTAACAGCAGACTTGCGTAGTCAAAATGAAGGAGGACTGAGGANCTCGGGAGCCTCAAGTAAGATGTGTTACTTTAACAGCACACCGTGGAGCNAAATGATAAGCATTTTCCATCTGGCTAATAGCCTGGTGGACTCTGGGACATGAGAGTAAGTTTCCTTACTGAGTAGAACACAGGCGTCCCTGAAGCAAAGCCATAAATGAGGCAAAGGTTGCTTTCCCCCACACTCTTATCTCTCCTTCATACCCTTTGCAAGTTCCCCTTTCTATATCTTGACACTTCTGTAACTGCCAAAGACCACAGAACAGAGCAGTCGCAGAAGCCAATGTGTCAGCCAGATATCTACATGCTTCCTTTTCATCCAGAGCTGCTTTTTACAACACGCTTAGAGACACGTTCATATTAACCTCTGACCTTTGCCCTTCAAAGCTTCTGCAGTTAAGTGATAAAGAACCCTAGACAAGTAAATAAAATTGAATGTGCGATTTCAAACTCCAAGTGAGCAAATAGAGAATAGAGTTGCCAGGGCAGGAGTTCAAAACAAAATAACAACAAACATTTGTAGCTGACCCATGAAAAAAAGGTCAGCTGTCAGTCTATGTAGATTAAAGCCAGGTACCATCTCATACGTAAGACACAAGATATTCTTTGTTCCAAAATCTTAAGGCCCATACACCAAGCAAAATTATGCCCTTTTCTTTTAAGGAGATTGAAGGGGAAATGGCTCTGAGGCCCAAGTAGGGTGATAGGGGTGATAGAGGTGATAGAAGGGCCTTTGCTGTGGATCTGACTGAAGACTGATACACCTATGCACNGGGTGCACTAGGAGGACTGAGCAAGTACACATCCCTTCTCTACTGAGGTAAGAAGAAAAGTGCCTCGTGCTCTGCTGAGAGCACTTGGAGGGTGGTGATGGCAAAACCGATTCTTNTGAACTCATCCTCCAGGAAAGTTCTCTGTCTCTATGAACTTGAGGAAGGCTGACCTTGTCCTCAGCACTTAGTGGGCATCCTTTGCCCACCTCCCATGTAGCATTATTACCTTCAGGGTTAGACACATCTCCTCAGGCAAGGGAGATTCTGGGATGGCTCTGTTGGCAAACCCAGTAACCAACCAACGACTTCCATTTGGTCTGGGTTTTTTTTTTACCCTGTAAGACTTATTTCATTTTATGTGTATGGGTGTTTTGCCTGCCATATGTGTGACTGGTTCCCATAGAGGTCGGAAGAAGGTATCAGATCCCCTGGAACTGTTGTTATGGATGGTTGTGAACGGTCATGTGGGTGCTGGGTATTGAACCCTGGCCCTCTGCAAGAACAAGTGCTCATAGTTGTGNAGCCATCTCTCCACCCCCTTCATTTGGTCTTAGGGTGAGTGTTAACATTTTAAATAGTAACCTTCTGCAACCAAGGTTAGGGCTACCNAGCTCCAGCTCCATCAGTTATCTCTTGCCAAGTTCTGTGTTAAGCTCTGCATCCCAGGCACAGTTACAACATCCTACCTAGCNTTTNTGGCATCATGGAGAAGAATCTATTTCCAAGTGGGGGTATTCTTTTATCCTCTCTCAATATGAAATTTAAAAATGTCCCAATCACACTATCATCACCCATGTGAGTTCACACCGGATCTTCTTTATATTCATCTTGAAAACACCGTGTTTGTGAAACNAATACCCACAGGNCAGTGGCATTTTCTTGACTCTAAGGCCAAGGAAGCTCTCAACAACAATACCTTCNAAAGGAGTGGGGATACGCTGGCAGAGCCCCCTGACTGAATCGATAAGGAAGCTAAGAGAGGCAAAACACGGGTGCGTGGATGGGGCTTTATGGCCCAGTTAACCTTGAGACTCACAGATAAAGCAGCGCTCTGGGCAGCACATTTATAGAGCTTTACAAATCCTTCTCTCTCCATTTGTGCTTTCATCTCTTTCTGAACTTTATGCCCGGTTTCTGTCTGCTGATGGTTTTGACGCACACAGACTGCCACCAGANTAAATGGGGAGAAGTCTTAAGGTTTCCTTTGTCATCGCTGATGTCTGAAAGTCTTTAATAGAAGTGTACAGCTCCCACCCGTTGGAGAGCTGCAGAAAGTGCCACCCTCCTCCCTNCATGAGTGACGAACGTTTTACAAATCACAGCCTCCAGATAAGGGACAAGAAACTGTCAAAGGTTATGGTGGAAAATTACCAGCTCATGGTTAGATGTTCATTGCAGACTTAAAAATCTCTCCACTTCATGCGATGCAGCCTGCAACCTGGTGGCTGTATCTGAATAGTTACACGTCATCAAACACTATTGTTACAGCTTTAGACAGAAGATGAAGAAGAAAACACAGGAAATGCAAACCTATTTTAGTCTCCATCTGGGCTGAAGGATTTTAATGCCACAGAACGCTTCACAAAAGACAGGAAATGACGATGCTGTGGTAAAATACATTCATATTGAAAGAAGAAAGCAAACAATACACAGTC
>LZPO01035269.1:28002-50971 GCA_001675575.1 Neotoma lepida
AATCATGCATATTAAATGCCATTTGATTCCACACTTTAAAATGGTTATTGAATAATTTTATATGAATTTAAAGTGATTTTTCCCCTCAATGTTTAAAAATGTAATATAAGAAAGAAAAATATTCTAGCTAGGCATGGCAGTACATACCTACAACCCCAGCTCTTGAGAAGTTGAATTGAGATTCTCAGTAGTTCAAGGCCAGCCTTGTCTACATAGTGAGTTCAAAGCTAGCCTGGGCTATGTGAGACTCTTATATACAAAAGNAAAGGCAGGGATAGGTAGGAGGCTTCAAAGAGTTCAGCAAGGGTTTTTAAACCATAAGGGAACCTTAGAAGAGGGTCNGTCTGTCACATGTCCATAAGGAAAACTAAAAGCAACTTAAACTGCATCCTAATTCCAAATCATGCATTCTATGTAAGTTACTGATTGTAAAATTTACCACTAGCATTNAAGTTATATATACACTATAAGATTTATGCACAGTTTTAGAAATAACTAAATGCAAAGTCATTTGTGTTCAAATCAAAAGCTGACCAACAAGATGGCTCAGTGAATAAAGAGGCTTGCTGCCAAGCGTGAAACCTGAGTTGGATCCCTGTATCTAGACGGTAGAAAGAACAGATTCCTCCCACTTGCCCTCATGTGCAGTGGGACTTATGATCACACATACATACATACATACATACATACATACATACATACACACACAAATAAATAAGTACAAAAATAATCAAAGGAAAACAGTACCACAAATAAACTCAGATACTTCTGAACTGAGGTAGGATGGGGTCTCTTCTTGGCCTCNGAGCTTTCCCTGACAAGATTAGGGTTTTCAAGGCGCACCTATCAACATTATGCTACAACAAGTAAACACAATGCAACAGAGAGGCTTGATTGTGTAGGCGGGTACTTCACTCTGAAAGCTTCCTGTGATTTTTCGACAAAACCTCACTGATGCTCTGTGTTATTGCAGGCCTTATTTTGGACTCCACAGAGCTAACTGTGCATAAGAATCCTCTTAACTTCAAGAATCTTCAATCTAGTGGGAAAATCCAGACCATATCCATGAAGAAAGGCAGAACAGAATTTCACAGCTGTGTCAAAGGACAACAGGGTGAAGCTGGAGTCCCTGAAGCCCTGGGCAGCAGGTAGTAAAAGAGGGAGAATACAATGCTTGTAATTCCATGTATAAGTAAACACATATAGGTTTAATGAACCTTTCTCATCTAGGCAGACAGTGCCCCCTCCAAGATCCAAAGAGCATCTAACCAAAACTCCAATATCNGNCATGAAAAGTCCTGTTTTAAATTNTAAGTCAAGGTTGTTCAAGAGACTCTCAAAGCATATAGCCTATTGCTGTTGACCCTGGTTGCTCCTGAGAGGTTGAAGGTAAATCCCTATTGCTGAAGACACCATGCACTTCAGAAACAGGGTCCAGACAACCCTGAGCTGGAAATGAGCTGAATGTCCCCTCCCCGAGAACTAGCTTTCAAGGTACCAGAAGGTGACATGCAAGCTTCCAAAGAGGGAGGCAACCAACAGTCCTANCCAGTTATGATGCCTCTGAACTACATCAATGACGAGCATGGCACAATAACAATAAGGGTATGGTAGTGGCATGAATACCTTGGCAATAACCAACAGTTCTATAATTGGACTTAAAACCCATTCAACAAGAGGGACACCATGCCTGGTACTAGAAACCTATCCAACTACTCAATGCTTGTGAAGTCATGGCTATTGGAGGAGATGTACAACCACTAATTTACTAAACCAGTATAATCCCTAACAATGTATAAGCAGTCTTATAAAGTCTTCACCCCTCATCAAAGNGATTTTTCTATACAACAGAGATCATTATGGAAAACCACAACCAGTCCCAAANGCAGAGCAGTGGAGCCCAATTCTAATCTACAAAACTCTCCTGCACCTAAGACTCAGGGACAATTGCAGAAGAGGGGGCAAAAATAGTGTAAGAGCCAGAGGATCAGGGAGTTTTCTCTGAGATTGTGTCTCCCAGTAATAGCAGAAGCTTCATCCATAAAGTCTCAGGAATGTGAATGCTCAAATGGGAGCTGAACAAGGACGATACCAATGAACATGCAAAGTGGAGAGAGAAAAGCACACGAGGCTTCAACCCTACACAAAGAACTACGGGCAACTGAGGAAAGCTGGGAATGGGAGAGGTGGTCTTCTCCAAGGAGGAGAACTCCAATTGGTTGTTTAGTGTTAAATGATCAGCACTGAAAACATACATACAAGTAACATTAAATAGACNGAACATTTCATATTTAGGAATATATATGTATATAAGTGTGCGTATAGGCACACAATAACAATTACNGAAAAAAAGGCCATGAACTTGANGGAGAGTGCGAAAGGATATATGGAGGGTTTGGAGGAGGAAAAGNGAAGGTAGAAACATTGTAATTAATAATAATCTCANAAATTAAAAAAATTAAAATCTTTTAGTTATTTTTATTTTCACGTCTCTGAAAATGGCTGTCTGCAAATTGTTTATAAATACCAACTTTACACATGTGGCCNTGATGGGGTGGGATTTCCTTAATCACCCTCCGAACAGAGGAGCATTAAAGGCAGCGCCAATGTTTCTACTATACACTTTACATACAACTTTATATGCAACTCATTGGCAAAAGTAACTGTCTCTGCCTGAGGCATGTTGTAGTCTTGAAATACGTTCTTTGCTTCTCAGGATGCAGCACATTAAGGTGACTGTTATGACTAGGCAGCAGCATATTTGACGTACTCAGCTGAAACTAAGACACCGTGCAAGCCTCAATGAGGTCCGACTGACAACTATTTCATTTGGAAAAGTGTCTAATGATTTGTTACAAAGGAACCCAGAAGTGGATTCAGAGAACCACTGAGCTTTGTTTCTCAGTCACCCAGAAAATATGCTAATTTTTGAATTTAGAGTTATATAGCCAAAATAAAGTTGTTGATCCTTCCATCATAAGAAAGACCTGGACCAAAGATCCCTTGGCTATTAGTTTAGTATCTACATAAAGTTATCAAGGAAAAAACAAGCANGCCATTTCTTCTTTCCCATGGTTGCTGAGATTTCCACTGAGGTGTGAAACACTGTAATAATTATTTCTATGTATGCATATATGAGGCATATATNCATCTGTCTGTTTTATAATCACAGCACTTACTACAATGTGCCAGATACTATAACAGGCCAAAGAAAATACAGAGATGAAAAAGGCATGAGTTTTNTGCCCTCAAGAAGCTCATAGTCTTTGGCCAGGAGAGATGGCCCAGCCATTATGAGCACTGGCTACTCTTCCAGAGACCCCAGGTTTGATTCCCAGCACCCACATGGCAGCTCACAAAGGTCTGTCACTCCAGTTCCAGGGATCCCTGTTGTATTTTAAAAATGGCTCTTGGCAGTCACAGTGGGTGAGACCCACTGCACTACATGGAAAGTTTTATTGGGGGGAAGGGAGAGAAGGGAGCTGAGGAGAGAAGAGGAAGAAGAGAAGAAGAGAAAAAGAGATGGGAGAGAGGGGACAGACGAGGTTCAGACACAACCTCATAGGAATAGAAAGAGAGAAAGCAGGAGGCCCGCCCTTTTGTGAGGGAATGTCACACAAGTGCAGGGAGACCATGTAGCAAAGAGTGCATGAAGCTGTCAAGACCCTCAGCAGGCCAAGGTATTGCCTGCATATTGGCCAGAGCCCCAAGGGGCGGGTGTGAATGCTAACAACNCCAATGCCCTATTCAGCACCAGCACAAGTAGTTCATAGACATACATCCAGGCCAAACACATAAAATATAAAATAAATTTAAAGAAAAATTCAAAATTTTTAATAAAGCTCACAATCTTATAAGAAAAACAGACAGTAACAAGTTTAGTACAGTGAGCACAGGGCTGTAGGCAATAAATAAGGGGACAGTTATCTCATAAGGGTTCCCCCAAATTAGATCTCTGCATCGATTGTAGAACAAGTGGGCATCCCACAGACAGAGGAGGGAGGACTGGGAGAGAGAATTCCAACCAGAGAGGTGTGGCTATGCATAGTAAAGCATGGAAAAACATAGCATGCTCCAGTTGAGAGGATTCAGAATGCCAGGTACAGAGTGCACAGACAGCAGATGTGGCAGCAAAAGGTAGGTCTGACAGGAGGGTGGATCTGAAACCCCAAAGTGCAGAGCTTCAAAGCCATGCAAGGGAAATTCATTTTGCCCTGGAAGCAATTGGGGTGGCCATCACAAGGTTTTTGTATAAAACGGACAGTAGTGTCTTGTGGGAGTTATCACTCAGAAGCTGGCATCATCACCTCCTAACACTGGGTTCAGTGGAGATGTTGCTGTTTAACAGATGAGACTGTGTTTCAAAAACGTATCTCNGAAACCATGTGGAGGATAGACTGGATGTGGAAGAACTGGAAAAAAAGGTGGGGAGCCTAGGCTCTGTACTCATTTCAGTTTGAGGAAGACAAAGTTGACAGGGCTTAGGTAACAGGAGGAAAGGGGAAGACCAGGGGCAGCAACATAAAGTCAAAAGAGAAGATGGGCCAGATACACTGTAGGTGATCTGTCAAGCAAAACCCCTTTATATAGATGAAAACACTAAAGGCTCTGAGTGAATAAAGGGTTTACTCAAGACCACATCATGCTAACAACAAAGCCAGATCAGTAAGTTGTCCCACCCCACTATATTACTGGGCTTTCGTTTTTAAGTTACAACATCATCAAACACTTCCAACTTCTCAACACAGACATGAAAGAGGACCCCAGGCATAGGGAACATATCTGCAGGACTGAGAGTTTAAAGCCAGCCTGGGCTATACGGTTGAGTTCAAGACCAGTTTCAGCTACACACACACACACACACACACACACACACACACACACACACACACACACCATGAATGTCATAGACACTGAGACATACATAAATCAAGAGAAATTGTGGATTCAGCCTTTCAGTGTTCTGAAAATTTATTTTGTAATCTGGTATGTGTAAACATTTACTTATCTAAAGAAAGTGGTCAGATAGATCATACCAGCCTTGAAGCCATACTTTTTATGAAATGATAAATAAATGAAAGTTTGGAATGCATTAAAGAAGATGCCAGCAGTCCTGAGTTAACTTTTGGAAAAACAACATAAAATAGTGATAGCATCAATAATAACAAGGCACTTGCTTCTGAAAGGTCCTAACTCAAGGCAAGAAGTGTTGCCACTGATTCACTAGAACATATTTCCTTACAATACAGATTGTTTTATCCCCTTAAAAGGAGACAAACAGATTCAAAAGACAGTCTTTGGAACTCTTGATCGATTGAATTTGTATTTTAAAACATAATTAACAAGCCACTGGAGATACAGGTAAATGTGGAACAGAGGAATTTCATGTCAACCTTTATTTTGTTATTGTCTGCTCAAAGTGCTCACAACTGAATGCAATGACCTGTCCCTTGCTGCTGGCCAGATTGACTCTCAGCTATGATTTTGGCTGACTTCAACTCCGATTGTTCATTAATCCAAGCACTTCAGTGTGAAATGAATGAGAATTCTAGGGAAAGACAGACTGCTTCAAGACTGAACGTCCCTTCCACATACTGTGTGTTACAAATACTTGAGAACTTCTCAAAGTGTTTCAGCACAAAAGTCAAAGAGTAAGCAGTTTGCATTCACCCAAGAGATATATGACAGTAATCATAATTCATTTTAGGTAGTTGAAATTATCAAAGTAGCATCAGGAGGAGGCAGCTATATTTACACAAATCAAATAGTACAGATGGCAAAGGGGACCCATCACCCCATTCACAAGCCTGTGAGGGTCTTAAACAGGTTGAAGGAACCCAGGTGCCAGTTCACCAATTATGATTTCATAAGACCTTCACAAACACCATTTTAGCTGAGTGTTGACCCTGCTTCTTCACTTCAGTCAGGTGGGCTTATCGTTTTCTACTTCATCTAGTGTGTCCNCTGTGGTTATAACAAACTCTACATAGTGGAATCATTTCTTGGGGGGGTGGTCATTACCTCTTTAATTGCTTCTCCCAAATGTTCAAAAGGCCACATCCCTCCTGCTATTGTCATTTTGCAAGCCCAACACCCAGCAAGTGCCTAACACAATGTGGTTGCCTGCTGTGGGATGTCTTTCTATATGCTGTGAATATGTGTTGCTCTGACTGGTTGATAAATAAAGCTGTATTGGCCTATGGCAGGGCAGGATGGAGCCCGGCNGGGAAATCCAAGAGNTAGTGGGAGGAGAAAGGAGAGGAAGGAGACACTGCAAGCTGCCAGCAGGAGAAGCAAGATGTGAAAGTATCGGTAAGCCACGGCCACATGGCAACTTATAGATTAATAGAAATGGGTTAAGTTATAAGAGCTAGCTAGTGAGCCATAGGCCATCTAGTTTGTAAATAATATAAGCCTCTGTGTANTTACTTGGGACCATGGGTGAGAGAGATTTGTCTGGACCATGAGGGTCCAGGTAGGACCAGAGAAACCTTCTGGCTATAGTTGCCTCATGAGCAGGATGGATGGATTGGATGGAATGGAATGGAATGATTTGGGAATCAAATTTTTTTCCTAAAAAGAACTGTGTAGTCAAAAGATATCCTGTGTCCCACTTGGCCCACAGTTGGGACAAATCTCTCTCACCTGCAGGCCCACAGCCACTTACAAAATAATCACTCAGAGGCTTAATATTAATTACAAACTGTATGGCCTATGGCTAAGAATTCTTGCTAGCTAGCTCTTTCATTAAATTGACCCATTTCTATTAATCTATGTTTTGTCATGTATTCCGTGGCTTTACCGGTCTGCTGGCATGTTGCTCCTTGGGTGGCAGGCTGGCGTCTCTCTCTCTTCTTTCTTTTCTCCATATATCTGCTTAGATTTCTCATCTGCCTCTAAGCTGCCTTGCCATAGGCCAATGCAGCTTTATTCATCAATCAATAAGAGCAACATATATTCACAGCATACAGAAAGACATCCCACAGCAGAACTGTTATTGTTAGATATATATTCAAATTAACAATAGTATGATCTGAGGATTTGTATTTGGGTGGGAAAAGAAATGGATAAAACTGGATATTATTATGTTAAATGAAATAAGCCAGACTTAGACAAATACTGCATATTGTCTCTCATATACAGAACTTAAATTTAAAATTGTGTGTGTGTGTGTGTGTGTGTGTGTGTGTGTGTGTGTGTGTGTGTAGATATAGGGTGGGAGCCATAAAACTCAAAAGGAGATCATAAGAGGAGAAGAAGAGCTCTGAAAGAAATATAGGAAATGAGAAGGTAACAAACTATGTTGACATGAAAGCATAAGGGAAAACTCTCTGGTGGAAGGGAACTAGCCAGAGGGGAGCAGGGACTACAGTGAGAGAAGTGTATATGTATGTGTGTGCGTGTGTGTGTGTGTGTGTGTGTGTGTGTATCAGGGGGACAATCAGAACAAAGTATATGAACACAAGTATAAAAGGCTATAAGGAATTTGTTCAAGGAACCTATGAATTTGTGTACCCACTTTAAAAGCTAAGCATAGAGCCAGTGATGTTGCTCAGCAGGCACATGTGCTTCCTGCTAATCCTGATGACCTGAGTTTGATCCCCAGATCCCACATGGTGGAAGGAGATAAGCAGCTCCCACAATTTGTCCTCTGACTTCCACATGTACACCATGATACCCACCCCACCCCCCACACACANATAAAAATGAACAATAATAAATTTAGCTAGTTTTAGAAAAGGCTATGTCAGGTGAAGGATTTGAGTTTGGAGTGAGGAAGAAATCGTGATGCTTGGGCAAATTTTAAGCTACTTTCCCTCTAATAGAAGAAGCCTTTAGGTCAGATTTCCAAGTGTTTTAGTTGACTATAGCACCACCTACTGCTACATTTGAGGAAGTGCCAGCTTTCCAAATGCTTATTGCACAGGATGCCTCAGACAAGACACCAGGGCATTCAGATCCCCTGTGTCATTATGTATACTAATCCTTAAAGTTATCTCTACTCTAAAGAGAGAACAATTCTATGTTGATTTCATTGACATGTCCACAGAGAATTAGGCTCAAGACCCTGAATATCAGTTCCTGGCTGCAGCACCCTTCCTGGGAGCCTGGCTGAGTGAGGATAGGAGGTGACTACTCCAGATGGTCCACTAGAGGAAACATCATTAATTCAGTTCCTCTTGTCTGAATAGCACTTTTATGTTTATATTCGGCTTTGTGAAATTCCCACCTCTTTAGGAATTTGTCCCATAAAAATTGGCAACTCCAACCTAAATAAACAAAGCCTGAAACCTAGGATAGTATGAGTCATCTCTATGCTTCTTATACATATAAGATGCTCAGGTGCTGAGATGTGGCAGCCAACTTAGTGGTAGAGAGCTTACATGGCATGTGCAAGACCCTGGCTCAGATCCCCAGCACCACAAAAATAAAGGTTCAAAAGACCCTAGAGACAGTGTTGGTAGTTAGAGTCAAACACAAGCCGCATCTGGAGTCTACACATNCATGGGCAATGCCTTTGAATTCTAAAGCAGTTATTATCTTAAAAACTAATCCATTATTGCTTGCTCTCAGTTCTTTGCTTAATAAAAAAAAAAGAAAAAGAAAAAGGACTCATTCATCAGGGAAGCATTCTTCCCAATGTTGCGACATACTTTAAATAGACTTATGCTTATGCAAACTGAGTGGTGTGACTGTTACTAGTACAATGGAATTGTTTGCTTAGATTGGGGAGAAGAAGAGAGGGATATTGAAAATGGAGAAAACAGGCTAGGAGTGNTGCTGAATACCTTTAATCCCAGCACCCTGGAGACACAGGTGGGCAGAACTCTGAGTTTGAGGCCAGTGTGATCTACAAGGCTAGCCAGGGCTGACTTTGGTCCCTGAGACCTACATGGTAGAAAGAGAAATGACTCTGAAAGTGATCCTCTAAACCCCAAATGAACACCTGCGTGCATGCATACACACATATAAATGTAATTAACTTTTTAATATTTAAAAATGTGTGTGTGTGTGTGTGTGTGTGTGTGTGTGTGTGTGTGTGTGCGCACATCTTTAAATCCCAGCACTTAGAAGGTAGACGCCAGTCTCTATGAATTCAGGGCCAGCCTGGTACACATAGCAAGTTCCAGGGTAGACAGGGTTACATAGTGAAACCATATATGACAATACATGGAGTAAACAACATGGATGATGCAGGCGTAGGGTCTCTACTTACCAGTTATTCACATGAAACAAGTTATGAATGACCCTGAGTCCCATCTTCCTTGGCAGTAAAATGGATATACCAATTACTCCACACAACCCAACATTAAGGTTGTTATAAAGACAAANAAAGTAAAGTCTGGTTGAGGTATGGTAGACATTAAGGGATCAGTAAGTTTCTGGAAGTATAATCTCATCTCCAATTGCACTAGGATTATTACACCTTTTAGTCTCTCCCTAAACCATCAGGTACAATATTTAAATGACATNAGCATCCCAAGTAGAGCTGCAGGTTTACAAGCACAAAGGGCCTGGCTTTCCCCATGATTCTAACTTTACTTTCAATGAAGGGATTGTGAGGATTGTGGGGACAGCCTTATGCTAGGCTGGAACTCGTGTTTCCAGGGCACTGTCTTGGGATACAGGTGAGAGGGGCTGCTTCCCTTCTCAGCAAGTGTCACCTTTGTTCTGAAATACTGCCATGTGCCCAGTTCTATACATTTCAGACTTCTTATAATACTCCTACAGAATAGGACTTTTAGGGAAGAGCAGTGAAAAGGACGCTTCCCTGCAATTCCCAAGCAGCAGGGCAGCAGTGCAGCAGTGTACTGGTTAAATGCAGCAAGCTGCTTCCTTAGCAGAGGTGCAAAGAGGCTTCATGTGCTCACCTTAGATTTTGAGTGGCATAAAGGATGTATGACATACAATGTTCAAATAGTACTAGCACATATCTTTATTTCAAGTCTCATGAAGCCATCTGATTGTCAGAAAATGATTTCATTGGTCTTTTTACCATGTTCTTTAGACATAACTAACCCATTGAAGCAACTCACCTATAATTTTTGTGCATTTATATGTGTATANGTAAATGTGAAGTGGGGGTCTGCATGTACATATATGTATATGTACATACATATATGTATGCAGACATGAGGAGGCCAGCCAGGGGACATCAGGTGTTACTCTTTGGAAACCATCCACCTTCATTTTTTTGTTTGACGTTTGTTTGTTTGAGGCAGTAGCTTTGTCTGGCATTCACCAATTAGGCACATGNACATAGGTACACACAAAATAAATAAATGAAAACGTAACACATTTTCTTTAGAGAGTGACAAGTTCATCCCAGNGCTCTTCAGCAAGACTAGCTGGGTAGCTTTTCCTGGACAGAAACCACTTTTGTTCATCACTCCTGTTTTTTCCCCAGTTTTGTAGAATGTCTTTTTTGAAGAAGTATAAGGAAGTCAGAACCCAGAAAATACTACATGCTCTCTAAGCCACATTTACCACCTCTATTGCCTCTGCCTCTGCAATCCAGAACAATCAAGTAACTGCCTCCCTCTAACACAGGATTTTGGGGCCGCCTTCCAGGATCTCTCTTTTTCCCACCTCCTGGCTAAATGTGGAAGATCCAGGAATGTTGCTGAAGTCANATGGTAAGTGAGCGACAGTGGACCATGAAGAAGGTAAGACACACATTCGNGAGCGATAGAGACTTTGGAGCTATTGTTACAGNGNCCAACCTTTCCTCACCAACACNTCCCCACATATTCAACAAGCTGATCTTCAGCAATGTAAATGCTGCAAAATTAAGGCTGTATTTTTACCTCAACATATAAGAAAAACTAACTGGCCATGATGGTGCATACCTATAATCCCACCATTGAGAAGTGGAGGCAGGAGGATCAGAGGTTCAGTCATCCTTGGCCACATAGGGAATTTAAGGACAGCTTAAACTACATGAGACCCTGTCTCAGAGAGAGACAGAGAGACAGAGAGAGACACAGAGAGACACACAGAGAGAAACAGAGACAGAGAGAGACAGAGACAGAGAGAGAACATAATTTGAATTTTGGAATAAGGAAATACAACCNTTGAATATCTTTCACTGGAGTGTTGCACCTTTGTGCATTACTTAGTTCCATTAGGTTTTGGAGCATTTCATTATTAATGAACTATTATTTATNAATTATTTCACAACTGTAGATGGCTGATAGCAACACAGAANGTTCTCTAATTCAAAATTTAGTGTGGGAATGAGCCTTGCTCTTTGGAAAAGTCAGCCTTCATTCCCATCAGCAGCTCCTCATTCCAAATGAAGCCATGGTTCTTTAATGTCTACGTTGAGGCAGTGGTAGCCCCTGGTTCCTTCATGAATTAATGAGATAGAGGAAACCTTTGATGTATGATAGCCATGATTATATCTTATTTTAAAATATATCTTTTAGCAATATNAATTATTGATGGGCCCCCAAACAGTCATTTAACCACAGTAATCCCAAAGCCTCAGTCCTGTAGGGAGGTGCAATGCCCTATCAGTCTTGTGATAAAGGGATCCATGTGGTAGTGTCCCACATGCTTTCAGGTAAGGGCACATCAAAAGTTCTACACTGAGAAGTTCCTGTAGTTACTATGGATACTTACTGCCAGTGATCATAAAAATCCACCCTGTTTCAAACTATTGCTACCTTTATTCAAGGGTAATTTGAAATTTAAGTCCAATTAATTGAAAATGACCTTCAGCCCTACAGAGGAACTCAGATGTTGAAGATGTTAAGTTAAAGTCTCCACATTGGTGAGCATGCCTTCATCCTCATAAGACCCAGTTCCCTAGGTCTTAATAATCCATATGTCCATAAGTAACTCTAGACAATCTTCATGGGGACTAAATTGAAGCTTTTGGATAACCACAGATCTGGATCTTACACCATGTTCTATGAGGAAAGCTTTCTGTGCAAATGAGAAGAAGGGATCTGAGGTGGAAAAGCCAACCACTGTTGTGATCAGTTTCCAAATACTGAAAGGAAATGATCAACTTCACTGTCTGCCTTCAACCTCAGGGGACCAGGAGGCTCAGCTGTAAGTCAATTACTTCATTGCTCTGATTTCTATTGTAAAAATGAAGTGCAGCCCTGGGGGAAAATGGGTGAAGGGCATACTGGGCAAGCTTCCACAGCACAAAATACAGAAGAAGGATATTCCTATAAACCCAGCATTTGAGAAGTAGAGGTGTCAAGAACCCTGGGGTTTTTTAGCCACATAGGTGAGCTCTAGGTTCAGCAAGAAGCCTGGTCTCACAGCCTAAGATGGAGAGTGATTGAGGAAGATACTCAATATAGACCCCTGGTCTCCTCACACATGCTCATTCCATGCACCCATAAGAACATGTGCACACGCACGCCCACACACACACATACAGAGAGAGAGAGAGAGAGAGAGAGAGAGAGAAACAGAGACAGAGACAGAGACAGACAGACAGACATAGAGAGGTAAAATGCATTCTTTTTTCTAAACATGATTAAGTAAATCCAGTTATATTCTGGGACTCTATTACAGATTCTTAATACAGCAGTCTTGTATTTCATCAAGTTAATCACCTTGATTAGCATAACCTCAAATTAAGAAATAAGGATAACCACTTGATTGATTCTGTTTGGACACAGCTGGAAGCCCTTCANCATTACCTTGGCTTACTGTCATTTTTTTAAGAGCAATTCATACTTGCTTCTTCCTTTGTGAACAATTTTTTCAGTTCTCCCAATATTTCTTCTTGTTTAATTGCTTGAAGAGCCTACTTAGATGTTTTCACATGTTAATAACTCCCCAATTGATGCCTGCAAGTGCATTCTGATTACAAGGAAATTAGTTTGAAGTATTCCTGGGGTATAATGTGCCATATTAATGTTTTTATTAACTGTGGCTGATGAGGGCATTGGTTTCTGGCTTAATTCCAGGGCTCCCTTTGCTTCTCTCCAAAGGAAAATCAACTAGTGGATTTTCACAGAACTGCATTTTTAATGAAGGAGATAAGATGTTCTCCAGTTCTATAATTTGGTATGATTCAGTATGATTTAGTATGAAAATACAGGTGAGGACTTCCGATTCTTGGAAGCACTGAGTCCCATCACCTCACTAGCATGAATGAAAGAAATTAAATCAAGGTGAAGATTTGACACTAAGATATTTGGGTTTCCAGAATGACTTTTCAAAATCAAATGAGTCCAAATCTGTTAGACAATCTTTGATACAGGAACCAATGCCTAGAACAGCCTACAGGACATTAAAGAGAGAAAAAAGAAAAGAGTTCTCAAACCAGGACCCATAAGCATTTAAGAGACTAATTAGATGTGAGAAGCAGAAACAGCAACTCTATTCTCTAGTTCAGGCAGTGACAGAGAAAGCAGAGTATCCAGTGTCCATTGTCATAGGCAAGGCTAAGCCATTGTCATTCTTTGGTGGGAGCCTTCAAAAGCCTGTCTCTATAAGACAACCTAATGAAATATTTGGATTTTTCTCTCTCTCTCTCTCTCTCTCTCTCTCTCTCTCTCTCTCTCTCTCTCATTATATAGCTCTGGATGGCATAGAACCCAATGTATAGTCCAGGCTTGCCTTGAACTCAGAGATGTGCCTTCTTCTGGCTGACACAGTGCTGGAATTGAAGGCATATGCCACTATTACCCAGACAGTTTGGAAGTTTGTCATGGACTATCACTCTGAGAATGAAATATCTGATTTTCATCTGAGTCATAGTCTGCACCAATGAAGGTAACTGGCCCATCATTTCCAAAGTCTGATCATTTCTGCAGCACAAAATAGTTCAAGGCACAAAGCTCATTTAAAAAAAAAATCTAAGATTGGAGTTATGGCAAAGTTTGGAGATCAGACACTAAATAAAAAGCACTTTCCTGGTGTCAGCAAAGCCCTGGGTTCGATATCTAGCAATGCTTAAAACTAGTCTCCTGAGGGAGCACATGCCCATAACTTCAGCATCTGCAGAAGTATCAGAAGTTCAAGGTCATCATCAGGTACATAGCAAATTTGATGCCCTACTAGGCTGAATAATACTCGGTCTTAAAAAGAAAATCTAAACTGTTGGATTATGTTCTGTAAAATCTAGCCTCAAAATGTTCTCCAGCAAATAAATATTAAGTAGGCAGAGGGATTGGAATAGGGATGAAGAACAAAGTATAGTGATACATAGTTATAAAATGCTACAATAAAACTGCTATTTTGTATTCTAACTTATAAACTTAATTGTTAATTAATAAAAAGGAAAGGTAAAGAAAAAGAGAATCAAAGTGAAAAAGAGGTTGTGGAGGGAGGAGCTAGGGACATGGATCAGTCAGTAAGTGCCTGGAGCACAGGAAAAGTACCTGAGTTTGATCACCAACACCCATATTAACATCGTGTCACATGTCTGTAAATTCTGTGTAGCATGGGCAGAGCTAGCGGATACCTGGAGCTCATGGGCCAGCCAGCACGGCCTAGCTAAGGAACTCCAGGTTTAGAGAGAGATGCTGCCTCAAAAAAATAAGGTAGGGAGTAATTAAAGATTACACCCAACAACTGCCTCTGGCCTCTGCACACATGTCACACACACACATGTGCATCACACATACAAATATCTACATCACACACAAGGCCCTTAATGAATGTTAACACAACCAGTCAGAATCCCTCCACTCCCTATTCCTGAGGTGCTTCATGCAATGGCAGGTTGTATAAAACTATCTTGTGTACAGAGTTGAGACTGTGTTACTAATGTGAGTTTGGAGGTCAGGAGCCCATTAAAAAGTGTTCAAGTTCCTACACTTGTCAGAGCCCACCCTGTGACCCACATCTTATGTCTCTCATCTTTAAACATATGCAAAGTAAAATCAGGCAACAAGGCAATGGGAGGGAGGTACTGGGTGGATGGTCTCCAAGGCTTATACCTTGATGACATAATTAGTTACTATTAAAGGCTTGGGAGTAGTTAAAACCACTTTGGTTAAGTACTGCATAGAAAATTAAAGATAGTCCAAATGAGGTGAGTTTCTACTACAGTATGATATGTAAACTTAGTGTCAATTTTGAATATGCAGNGAGTCCCCAGTGTTTGATGAGCTACCATTGTACCAGGAATCAAAGTAATGACATTAAAAACTTCCACCATGAATGTAGCTATCAGAGACAGGGTCCTATCCTTTTCCCCAACTGGGCTGAAATGTTTCAGACCCAGAGTTGCAGCTAGCTCAAAATCAGTCCTCCCTACCTTCAAGCAATCAATAGTAGTCAGTGCTGGAGTCTAGGGTCTGTGTGCTTCATAAAGGAGTTCAGGTGAGTTGGGTTCTCAAGAAAGCCTTCAGCCAGTTCTGAGTGTGGACAGATGAAAGGGAGTCAGACCACTCTGAGAAAGAAGAATGTGGGAGCAAAACTGTCTCCTCAGGAATGTTCCATGCATGTCCCAGTGATTCTGACTGTGGCTGGACCATGGTGGGGGCCTCTATAGAGTNACTGAAGGAAGCATGGCAGGAGGGTATGACATGGAAATCTTGCACACATCAGGAGTGCAGCAAAGAGATAACTACATTTTGGGAGACATTTTAATCCTTGATCCTCTGAACCCCATGTTACTTGATCTTATTTGAACATTTAATCTCCCCTTGGCTTTTGCTATGTTGTATTTTAACTTTGTGTCATCAGCCCTTTGAATTTCAAACACAGCTTTGGCATCCTCATGCATGTGACTTTTAGAGAGTCACATAGTGCTCACTGAAAAGTGAAGTCACTGTGAGCCCTCACAGTTGGGACCCAATTGGACTAATGACTATCCTATGAACCCAAATGTTTCATTTCCTGTCAAGGGAATACTTGGGAGAATTGTTGAAGCACTGGGGTACACACTTAATTGTNAGCACCCATAGCCTTAAGCTGCTGTGCCCCTTCAAGCAACACTCAATGCAGTTAACGAGTATTTTCNACTCGTTAACATTTGAAGTGCAGGGCTGGAGGTGTAGCTCAGAAGGTAGAGCTANATGCATGCTACATTCATTGCCTAGCATGCAAGAAGACATGGGTGAGATCCCGGCACTGCATAGTGTTGACTGCCTGTAATTTCAGCACTCAAGATGTTAAGATAGGATCCGAAATTCAAAGACATCATTGGCCACATAGCCAATGTGAGGCCAGCCTGCAATATGTGATAGTGTGTCTTAAAAAAAAAAAAGCCTTGGACTTTACATTGTGGGCATTGTAATAATTTCTTAAAATAAACTTAAGAAGGGCTGGAGAGATGGTGCAGTGATTAAGTTATGGTGCATGTACTTGTTCATGCAGAGGACCTAGGTTCGAATCTCAGCACCCATATGGTGGCTCACAACCATCCATAATTTCAGTTTCAGAGATCCAACATCTTCTGGCCTCCAGGGCACTGCATTCATGTTGTGCACAGCATGCATGCACACAAAACATCTCCACACAAAATAATAAAATTTTAGAAAAAAATACTTAGAAGGAGAAGGGTATTCATGGTGTTCTGTAGTTGTGGTGGTCAAGGTGAATGATGCCTTGCTAATGACAGTTGTCTCTATTCCTCTTGAACGAATGAATTTGATCAGTTCTCTCTTCCTGAGATCCTGGGTAAGAGAGTTCTTCACATGCTTATTATGCTTGTCAGCCTAAGGAAACCACACACAATGCATCACAAAACCCACACAACTATGCTTGATATCAATTCAGCTTTGAGGTAAAGGGTGAGACAGAGCCTCACTTTGTAGCCCACACTAACTAGAACTCACTACATAGCCCAGATTTGCTTCAAACTTATTTCAAAAATCGTCCTGGGATTACAACCGTACACCACCAAGCCCAGCTCATGCTATCAATTCTCTCCTCTTTCCAGATACCTTCCCACACCCTAGGTGCAGAGAAAACAGTAGCTTATAAATAGCAACATCCAGAGGTGCTCATCAGAAGTCTCCTGAAGCATAAAGCAAAGGAAATCTGTGAACATCCAGTTCCAATCAGGCAGCTCCCCGTTTTCTTCAGGCTCCTGAGGACTCCTCCTGACTGCTGGTGCTGATGACTTTCTGGGTTTGCAGCCTTCTGGACATCTGGGGACAGAGTGGGGATGAGCTGCAGGAAGTCCCTCATGCTGGTGTATTTACCCTATTTATAGCCTACCTCCTGCTAAATATTGGATTGAGAACACCTCACAAAAATAGTACCAAAACAATGAGATAAAAATAAATACATATAAAATTCACACAATAAGAGTGTTTAAAACTGTACTTGCTGAATGTTTAGATACAGGCAGACAGAAATCTCCAACTACTATTAATCTGCAAGTAACCTGCACTTAAATTGGAAAGATCTATGAGGAAATAGTACCTTTAATTTGAAGACAATATGCCTTATGTTTTATGCTCTGGAGGCAGGGAGATGCAGGGATCTTTATCTCTTCTTTAAAGGCAGGCACCAGTGTGTCTGACCTAATACAAAAAATGAGGTCTTCATCCAAGTTGTCTGTTTTACCTGCCTGGGAAAAACAGTTCAACTCTTCAAAGAAAAGAGAGTGGCTTTAAACTATAGTCCAGAAACCTATGTGGGTACCATCTTCTGGATAGAAAGAACTCAAGCATCTCATAGATGCCTGACCAATCCCAAATACAGGTATCTACATCCACACTTCTCCAGTCTACATTTTGAAGTTTGTAATGGGACCATGAAGTTTCTAGGGAAATTAGTTTGAANATGGAATTTAAGTCTGATCACAATGGGACTTGTAAATACGAGAAAATTTCTTTTTAAGGAACACTAATAGTCCTTTGTGAGGGAGCTGAGCGTATAGCTTACTTGGTAGACTGCTTGCATACTACACAGGAAACCCCAGGTTTGATACCTAGTTCTGCCCATATCTGGGCATGGTGGTGCCGCTTATAATCCCAGCACTTGAGAGGTCAAAGCAGGGTGATCAGAAGGCTATTATTCTTAGTTACGCAACAAGTTTGAGACTTTGAGATTAGTCTGAGCTCACAAGATCCCATTTAGGGAAAAAAAAAACCCAAACCAAAAGTTAAATAAAATACCACTAGAAGCAATAAGATAGTAGTAGAGGTAAGCACTTTCAAATCCTCCTTTTCACACCTTTACATGTACAGAAGCTACCTCCCCATGACAGGACTATCAGNAAAAGGTAAATTAGGTACTTTAAACTCACAAAGATAGATAATAAAATATTTTCTCTAAATTTGCCAAATACAAATGGACTGGATATTGTAACTGTAATTCTCACTTGATGACTGTTTTCTTTGTATATAATTTTACTATGTTAAAGTTAAAACCTTCCTTTTTAATTAGACAAAAAGGGGGAAATGCTGTGGAACAATCTTTGTACACTGTAAATATGTATTATTCTCATTGGTTAATAAAGAGCTGACTGGTCTATAGCTGGGCAGGGAGAGACTGGGCAGGAGAGCCAGACGTGGAGGACGCTAGAAAGAAGAAGGGAGGAGTCTTGGGAGTTNCNAGCTAGACAAAGAGGAAGCAGGACATGTAGAAAATGAGGTTACAAGCCATGATCCATGAGGTAAAACTTAGACAAGAAACATGGATTAATTTAAGTTGTAAGAGCTAGTAAGTAATAAACTTGAGCTACCAGCCAAGCATTTATAATTAATATTGAGTCTCCATGTCAGTTATTTGAGAACTAGTGGGGAGGAAAGAAAAGTCTGCCTACAAATGCATCTAGGACAACTATTCTGTAGGTGTAGCATCCAGCTATCTTTCATTGCTCTCAAAGTAAGCACAAAGTAGGCAGCCAAGATTGAAGAGCCCTGGTCTGGGAGATTTGGCCAATNGGCTGTCTCTCTTTGTGCTCCTCACATTGGACTAAAATTTCTTTCTTCTTCTCATTCCATACACACATTTAATCGCAGTGGTCCTAGCAGCCTCCTGAACAATGTTTCAAGCCATAGCTTACCGTGGCCTTCATCAATACGCACCGACATTTGCTGTAATGCTCCACACTTCTATTGTCCTTCTTTAAAAACTGTTGCTGCCTTTTAAGCCACGGCTGTATAAATCAGCAACTGTAGCTCCACAGCTACCAGCAGCAGTTTGGCTACAAAGGCTTCAGCTGAAGGGGATTCTGTTCCCTTNAGCACTGACTCTTTCAAAGCTACCAATGGAACTTATCTACATCTCTGTCCCTCTAAAGAACTCAAGATTCAAAAGTTGAAGTGGACTTCTGCTCCTCAGAGAGTCTGAACAGCAAGTTGCTCACCTCTCCGTGCTCACATCTCCCCAAATGCCCTGGTCCTTCTCCTCCTGGCTCCTCCCTACCACTTCCTGTCAGCTAGTTGCTGATGCAGCCTCCTGACTACAGGTGAATTTTATTTAATCAAACAAAGGTAACACATCTTTGCATCATTAAACAAAAGTTCCAGAGCATAAACAAAAGTAACATGCCGTAAAATAATATTCTACAACACATTTCCCACTGTCTCTTAGAAAGCAAGTCTTCCTTGCTACCTTAGCTTATGTTGCAGAATATGTAAGTATTCGGTCTTAGCTGTGTGATATTCTAAATAAACCAAAAGAGGAGGATAAGAAGAGAGTGCTGTCCTGTTTCAGGGCTGAGTCTTTCTCATAGTCAAGCAGTCTGTTTCTCTAAGGCCTATCTACCACACTACTGCATTGTATTCTGCTTTGCTATCATTCTAAAACACATTTGTCTCTGTTCCTTTCCCTTTTATCTTGCAAACTACCAGATAAGGCAGTTGATAAGTGACTCCTTGTGGAGTATAATGCATGAAAATTCTCAATGAGTTACCTATCCAGATGGCAATTCTGCATTTTCCTGGGGCCTTCTGAAGGCGCATTATTCCAATCTAAGGAAAGCTCTACTAGAAAAGATGACATAAATGAGTAGATAGCAATGCACCCTCCTAAAGTCACACCTCACAGATGGCTGCCAACTAGAAGCAAAGCAAAACAATGATGATCATTCTGTCCCCTGCTGTGGAACTACTTGGCCACTAACCTCACATCTGTGAGACTGTTCTCTGTTGTAGGATAATTCATAACATGGTAGCATGTCAGTCCTTCTCTATCTACAAAACACAGAGCACATATTCAGTAGGGATTCAATAAATGTTCCATAGAATGTAGACACTGAGTGCTGTTCGTGTATCGGTTGCCAGCATTCACCCTTAGACCATTCACTGAATATTTATGATTTGTAAAGGAATTCCAAAAATGTTATATTTTCTCAGTCAAGTGCCCACTGCAATGTGACATGCAGGCTTTTTGGAATAAAAATGAAGACCATTATAATAATTTAGCANCAAGCTAACTAATGGCTTTTTCAAACCTCACTTCTCTAGAACATCAATCAAATGTTAAAATGACCAAAATAGTCTTTTCATGAGGAAAGACATGAATTAATACCACGTTTAAGCTTTCATCCAGAATTTATGAACTCAATGCATATTTAAAATAAAGATATTAGCTTAACAAGACTAGTTGCAGAAATCTTTAGAGGATAGAAGAGGCACAGATAAAAATATACATGAAATGAAGAAAGAGAGCACACTGGAAATCACTGATGGGTGGTGACTGATACCCACTCCATCCCCTGTACCAATAGTATTTCCCCTGCCCAGGTGGACATGTGGCTTGATCTCATCTTCTTCCTGGAAAGGTGAATACTGATGGAGGCAGAGTTCTCTGCACACAAAGCAACAGGCATATGGCCATGCAGAAGACAGAATTTCAGAAAACTGGGGTCTGTAAATATATTGCTTTGTGCTGGGAAGTCATCTATATTTTCTGTTCTTGTTACTTACTGGGAAATTGATTATAAGCTATGTAAAGATTTTGCATTATATTTTTAGCCAATCCCAACTACCTACCTCAATCTGTTCATTTAAAAAGAATTATAATTACATTGATTTTAGCCTTTGCTTTGGAGTATCCTTCCTATTATACAAGAATATGTGGTAGTCTATAAATAAAATAACCCACTTAGAACATGCAGGAATCAGGCAATCAGCTAAATCACTATTGTAATAAGTGGGATTGCTTCGCACAGGGTTTTCATATATTTGCATTTTTGCTGATTTATTGTGAGAAAGAGGTAGAACTAAAATTAAAATGTCTACATGCTACCTACCGGTGACATACAGTTCTACTTTCAAAATTATGGAGCTCATTAAATAGTTACTGGAACCTGTATGTTTCTTCTTGCTGTTGTAACAAGTTAACACAAAATCACAAAATAACACAAAATGCTTAAAACATCACAAACTTATTATGTCATAATTTTAGAGGTCAAAAATCCAAGATAGGCCTGACTGGGCTCAAATCAATGTTGGCAGAGCTACATTCCTTCTATGAGCTAGAGGGGAATCTATTTTATTGGCTTTTCCATCTTCTAGGGCAGTGATTCTCAACCTGTGGGTCACAACTCTCTTGGGAGTCAAACAACCCTTTTACAGGGCTTACATATTAGATATCCTGTATATCAGATATTTACAATATAATTCATAACAGTAGCAAAATTACAGTTATGAAGTAACAAAATAATTTTATCGTTGGGGGCCACCACAATATAAGGAACTGTATTAAGGGTCACAGCATTAGGAAGATTGAGAATCACTGTTCTAGGGATTTTAAGTATTCCTTCCCTTGGGGCCACATCACTCCAACATTTACCTCCATAATAACATCTCCTTCTCTGACTCTGACACTCTGAGTTTCTTTTCTCTACTTGTTCATCTGTGGAGGGTTGGGGGTTTTCCTTTATTGTTGTTGTTGTTTGGAGAGGGTCTCATGTATCCCAGGCTAGCCTCAAACTCTGTATGTAGCCTAGGATGACTTTGAACTTCTGGTCCTCCTGCGTCTTCATTCAACGTGTTTGGATTGCAGGCATGCACCACAGTGTCCAGTTTATGCAGTACTGATACCAAACCTTGGACTTTTCCTCCATGCTAACAAGCACTCTACCAACTGAGTTATGCCCCCAATATGCTACCCATATGACTACACTGGGAACACTCCTTTCCAGACTAATGTCCCAACTCCCATCTCAAGATACTTTCCTTTTCCACATAAAGTAAAATATCTAAAGCCTTCACAGATTAGACATGTGCTTCTTTGGGAAGCTATTATTCTACCAATCACAAAATGTACCAGGAATAAGGACCTGACCTGAAGGTCCTTTTTAGGATTTAGGATCAATTAATATTACCCCACAGTTAATTTGAAGATATAAAGAGACAATTCAGGAAAAAGTTGGGCTAGTAGAATTCTAGACTCAGACACTATTCAATCACAATCTTTCTCCAGTGGAAGAAAGCCTGGCTTTAATGAATCAATTCCTTGTTTGAATTTCCACAAACTCTGCAATGCTAATAACAGTCTGATGAAATTAACTTACTGGAAAAATAATGATGATAAAACATAAAAGATATCTAGAAAAATAGTAAATTACTATAGTAAGAAAAAACATTGATTAAAAAAAATCAAAGGGCAAGAGATATGGCCCAGCGACTAAGTATACTTGCTGCTCTTCCACAGGGCTTGTTTGATTGCCAGAATCCACAATGGACAGCTTATAACTGCCTGCCACTCTAGCTCCAGGGAATTCAGTCATCAGTTCTGGCTTCTATGGGCACCCGTTCTCATGTGCATATATGCTGCCCCCCTCCCCAGATACACACATATAACCATAATTAAATAGAAAGTAAATATTTAAGAAAATAATCAGGACTAGAGAAATCAAAGCTAACAAATTAGGCTGTCAGGATGGCTCAGTAGATAAAGTTACTTGTTTTCAATCCTGGTGACCTATGTTTGATCCCTAGAACCCACATGGTAGAAGGAAAGAACCAACTCCCACAAGTTGTCCCCTGACCTTGACATGTGGGCTGTGGTGGTTCATACTTACACACACACACACACACACACACACACACACACACACTTAAATAAATGTAACTTTTTT
>LZPO01035269.1:51134-63850 GCA_001675575.1 Neotoma lepida
GGATCTCTGAGTTCCAGGCCAGCCTGGTCTACAAAGTGAGTTCCAGGACAGTAAGGACTAAACAGAGAAACCTTGTCTTGAAAAAGAAAAAAAACAAAAAAACAAAAAACAAACAAAGAGCTATTTGTCCTAAACCTTATGCCTTATATCTCATTATTTCAATTGTTATTAAACAAAATTAGGAACAACTCAATTGGTTATGAATGGTGACTTATTAAATAAATGTGACAAACTCACACAATAGAATACTACTCCTACCATGAATGACAAGGAAAAAATACTGACAAACATGACATAGTTGGATCTCAAGATCACTATACCAAGGGGAAAAAGTCAGAAATAAAATAGTAAGTAGCTGTCATGGAACACTGTTCCCTAGCCATAGCATAGTCTTTATGTCATTTTAATCAGATTAGCTGTGGTTACCTGCAGACATTCCTTAGCAGGATCCAACCTGTTGAAGGTCTCCCATAGAAAGGGTGAGAGAAGCATTATCAACCCCTGACCTGACATTACAGCCACTCAGGTGAATCTGCACTTCCCTCCCACCTGCACACAGACTTGGGAAGAAATATAGAGGGTGACAAATTAACTCGAGGGGGCATTCCATCTGGGCAGCTTTTAGGAGGTTGTCATCCACACTGGGGTGGAACTTCTCAGTGATGGGACTGTGTGGAGATCACTTGTACTCCTGTAAGTATCTCCTCCCCTACACTACTGTGAGTAAGCCAATTAAACTCATTAATTTGCCGAGCACATTGATGCAACAGAAGCACTCCATTTACTGTTGTCGGTACCCCACATAGAGTGAGTATATTCTTGTTTACATCTCTGCAGGAAAAGTTAATGAAGCAATACCAGGACCTATTCACATAAAACTCTTCGAAATGTAAACTTCATTATACAAAAAAGTAGATCAGTGTGAGCCAGAGAGATGGCTCAGCAGGTAAAGCTGCTTGCCAAACAAGCCCGGTGACCTGAGTTCAATCCCTAGAACCCACATTACGATGGAAGNAGGAAACAAAATCCAAAAAATTGTCCTCTGACCTCCACATGTGGTCATGTGTCATGACAAAGGCACATGCACTCTCCCACATACATCACACACACAATATTAATAAACAAAATAAAATATATGTAAAGGGGATTGAGACATGGTTTAACATTAAGAGCACTTTCTTGGTCTTTCAGAAGACCAGAGTTCAGTTCACAGAATCCACATCAGATGGCTCATAACCACCTGTAGCCCCTGACCCAGAAGATCTAATAATTTCTAGCTTCTGTGGTGGGCACCTGCACATACATGGCATACCCACACACAGGCAGACACACATATAAGCACAAATGAAAATAATATGTTGAAAGTAAATAAGTTTAAAAGTAGATGAGTGGCTCCTTGGGGCAAAGGGCATTGGGTGAGTGATGGAAATGTTCTGCATGTTGACTGTGGAGGGAGAGCAGGGGTAACAACTAGAGAACCCATTGAACTGGCTGGGGACAGTGGACATACCTGTGATCCCAGCACTTGGGAAGCTGAGGCAGAAGAACCATGAGTCTGAGGCCAGCTTGGGCTACCTACAGAGACCTTGTAAAAGAAAAAAAGAAACAAAGAAAGGAAGGTAGGAAGGAAGGGAAGAAGGAAGGAAGAAAGAAAGAAAGAAAAAGAAAAAGAAAATAATTAAAAACTGCACTTCATTGAATTACACAGTGGATACAAATTACATACATAACACGTAAATCAATAAAATAATCTCTTAAAATTTTGCTTGCTTTCAATAAAAATTTGTATTTTGGGACATGGTTAGAAGACAACCTGAATAATCATTGCAGCATTGAACTAAAGGCTGTCCACCTTCTCCTGAGCTCCACAGTCCTTCCAGATGTTCGTACTACCTCGTACATGGCAAACCACCTCCTAAGTGAGGAGAGTTCATTTCCTTGACCACAACCCAGGCATAGATGCCCTACCTAGTGCTGCTTTTCTGTTAATTTCTTTTACTTGGGTTGTGATTTCAGATATAAGTTCTAGCTATGGAGCCCAGATTGAGCTCAAACTGGCTGTATAATNCAGGTTTGCCTCAAATTTGCAACCTTCCTGCCTCTGGCTTCTGAGTGTTGGGATTATAGGTGCACACCACCATTCCTGAACAGCCCACTTACTTTTATAGGAAGGTAATCTTTCTCCCATCTCTCTAACAAAACATCAAAGTCTTGAATACTCATCCTCTTCATGCTATATAGTCACAAGACAAATACTTGTGTCCTTNCTTTTCTCACTGCCGTGACAGAGCATGTGATAGAAACAGCTTAAGGGAGGCAGGAGATGCAGTCATCATGGCAGNANAGCNTGGTGGAGCAGTTCACATCAAGGCAGACAGGAAGCAGAGTAAAGGAAGGGACTTATGACAACATACAACTCACAAAGCACATCACCACCTAGACATCAAAGGGTTCACTCACTGGTCTGTGGGACACATTTCATATTCAAGCCATTACAGCCATTTAATTGCATATGATANTGTCATATGACAATGCCTTGACATGAAGAATCACTTCATGTAGAGATTGTTGCATTTGCCTTTAGCATATTTGGTAACAAATTCTCCTTATATTTTTGTATTCTATTTCATTCATTATAAATCTGTTTGTCAGAAGCATTTCAGAATAATATTTGTTCACAAATCAATGTTCATATTATTTTGTGTTTGTTTTATATTTTGATATATTTTAATACCTTTATAAGCTTTTAACACCATTATAAAACACACTTACAATATAGTAACAATGATTTATTAGTAATTTGTATTAATATATTAAATATATATGGGACATAAAGACAGTATGCCTTGATATATAGCCCTAGTTGTCCAGAACCTAACAATATAGATGGAATTCACATGTCACTACATCTTGAGTTCTGGAATTAATGCTATGCGCCATCACACCTGGTCCTTACATTATGTATCTTAAGTAATTATTGCCCAATACCTGATGTATTTGTTCAGGAATTAATTCAGTAAGCACTATATGCAAAGTTACAAGCTCTGCCTATATTCTGGAGAGCCATTCTCCGTTGTGACCTCTCCTAATTATGTGCATACTACATAGCAAATCTCACCTATACATTCCCTACAATTTTTATGCCAACCTACAAAGTAATAGACCCAGAATTACATCAAGAACAATATCCCAAACCACAGTCAAGTTTTGAAAGAAATACCTCCTGAGATGGCTCGATGACTCTTATACTTAATCTTTGCCCCAGCTGTTAAAGACTCAGAGTATTCTAGAGATTGTGTTACAGTGAAAAGTCCCAAGCTTCCCAAATGGCTAACCCAGTACCAGTACCAGGGCAGAAACTTCTAGGGAACAAATGCTGACAGGACAGAGGGTGATAAAATCCATTCATTTCCTGACTCCAGTACATGTGAGCTGCTTGGTTAGGACCCTAGTTATGTATCCCTCCTCTCATTGGAAGGCTTCCTATGGGAAAGAAAAAATAGAAATCCTTCCAAAACACCAAGTAACCAGACTGGTAGTGGGCAGTGAGGAATTGGAGTCAGTTATGTAAAAGCACAGATCTAAAATTCTGGAGGAAATAACTGATAATTTTCCCATAAATAAATACCCATAACTGTAAGCAGATTATGGTTCTCTCCGATAGATGCCAGTGAAACGAAACCTTAGGCAAAGGAAAGGAAAGGGTTAGTCAGAGGACTCTTACCCAGACCTTGATTCTGCTGCTCCCACTCCATGGTTTCTGGCACCTGGTAGGTTGCTACCTCTAGTAGGGCCATGCTTCCTGGCTCTATGTCAGGTTCCTGGGATGTTATTCCAGGGAGAGTAAACCCCGGCAGCTCTGTATCACCGTCGAAGTCCTTATACAAGGAGTCTGCTTCTTTATCTTCCTCATCTTCTTCCTCATCCTCCTCTTCTTCATCTTCATCTTCTTCATCCTCCTCATCCTCCTCATCTTCTGCCTCTGGACAAGCAGAAATCAAAAGAAAACTTAAAGATAGGCATTGAGCATGTACTCAAACACATTAGTCTTTTGAAGTGATATGAACACTACAAAATTATCATGTTTGCCTTTTAAAACCAATTGTTAAAGTCAACATTGGGCAGTCTGAGCTTTATGAGATTATGTGCCTTCTACAGACTCTGTGATTTAAACTTTCAGCACCACTATTACATAAGATAATCACCATAACTATTAGGAATTAAAGTTTAGGAATTGTGGTTGTTGGTTTTTTGTCATGTGACACACGCTGGAAAAATCAAGGAAGAATGAACCTCATTTGAGATGACTCTTTGCTGAGATTGGCCCNTAGGCAGGTCTGTGGGACAATTTCTTGATTCATGATTGGTGTGGGAGGGACCAGCCCACTGTGTGCTGTATTATCCTTGGCCAAGTGATCCTGAGTTGTATAGCAGGCTGAGCAAGCTATGAGGAGCAAGCCAGTAAGTAGCACTCCTCCTTGCCCTCTGCTTCTGGGTCCTGTCTCCGGGTTCCTGGCTTAAGTTCCTGCTTTGATTTCTTTCATGGTAAAACAAGAAATGGACTCAGTTTCTTCCAGTTGCCTTTGGTCAGGAATAGAAGGCAAAATAAGACAGGAACAATTTTTATTTCCAAGGATAGGAAACATTTGTGTTTTCTGGAGGTCATAAAATATTTATCTGTTAGAAATTACACTGANAAATCAAAGGACATAGAAGAAATTATTTCTATATTTTTGCATAATATTATTACAGAAGAAAATTCATTATTTTGATATACTTCTCTTTCCTTCATCTCAGTGAATAGAATTTAGCAATGTCACATGAGAGGCAGATGAACTTAGAATGCACTCTCCCAAAATCTGGAACTCACTGCACCAATATTCTCAATCCAGTGCTAAAGGAAGTTATGAAATGGGATATTCATCAAGGATGTCCATCACCTGTGAGAAAGCATCACTAGCATTGTTAAGAGTTAATTTTTACAAATGAGCCTCCTTGTTGTTCCAGGTGGAGTGGACTGAGGGACCTAGGAGTTCAAATGCAATTGGTTTCACCNACTTTAATTTTTCAGGAATATTCATGTCCCCTCCTCAGTGTGGACTGAGCCCATAAGGCTGATGACTGATGGCAAAATACACCTAAGGCTTTCTTTGTGTCTCTCCTGAGATATAAACTTAACAGTCACTGTGGCAAGGAACTCTCTTCAGAGGGCAGAGAANACAGGAAAACAGAAAACTAAAGCCACCCACAATCCTTCATTGTAACTTTTCCTATTTCCAGACAACTATATACATACTCCTTGTCTTTTATCACTTAATGATTTTCTTGCTTGTAAACATATTAATCCTTCGCTGGTATACAGCTCAATGGAAGAGCACATACCTGGTGTGTGAAAGGTCCTGAGATCAACTCCTAGAATCACAAAAGATAAAGTTTTTCTTCTTCTATTCATATATGAGCCTTAAGTTTGTAGGACTAAGTACATATAACTGTTATCAAATTTTAACAGATTCTTATGGAGCATCAGATGGAAGCTGTTCCTAGCATCAGAGATACAGGTTCTGGTTCCAAGGAGACTATCTTCCCCTCAAAAAGACACACAACAAACATGGATCTAGTAGCAGGTACAGAGACTGCACTCTGATGAACACTGTCAGGAAGATAGAAAACACCAGATGCTGTTATTTCAGACGGTGAAATGGAGGAAAGCTTTTCTCATAATATAAGGGTTGTGTACCAAGATAAGAAACTCTCTTGTATAAATGAGATCAGTATTTAGAAGAAGAGCAGCCACAGAAGAGGGACTAATAACATCAAGAGCTTTAATGCAGGTGTGCACAGGCTGTGTTCAGAGACTAGTAAAGTGGTCACTGAGGACTTGGGATGGAGTGAGGGGACACTAAGGATATCCGAAAAGATATAGAATAGACTTACAGCTTTTCAAAATGACTCAGGCTACAAGGCAGAGAATGACCTCAACTGAGCAGAGAGAAGGAAACCCATGAGGAGGCTCTTAGAACTTAGGGAATGCGCAATAGTACCTGAAAGTAGATGTGATGCAGATCTGCTGAGAACTGGTGATACAATTTGGAGGTAGATCCTTGATGATTATTATTATCTGAGACACAAGAGGGAGGGAGATCCCACATCACCAATGGGAATGTAAGGATTATATGCAAACTTAAGAATGTGATTTGAGATATATGGTGTGATGGCCATGCCAATGACATCCACATGCAAAGGCTGGAAGTCCAGGAAAGGTTGAAATGTGGAAGTTATCAACAGAGAGCAACATGGACTAGGTCCTTTGCTCCTCTTACTTTGCTATGACTGAAATGAACTATAATAGTTGAAAGTGAAAACTGTCAGGTCAGGATGTACCTCAGTCCACAGAGTGTTGTTGCCTAGCANGCATGAAGTCCTAGTTTGAGTTCCAACACCACATAAAACAAGTGTGATAGCATATGNTTGTAATACCAGCACTTGGGAGATGAAGGCAGGAGTTTCAGAAGTTCAAGGTCATCCTTAGCTACATAGGGAGTTAGAAGTTACCATGGGCTACATGAAACCCTGTTTCTTAAGGAAGGAAGAAAGCGAGGGAAGGGGTGTGAGAGAGGAAAGGAGGGATGAAGGAAGAAAAAGAACACTAAAACATTAAGCACCAGTGTCAGATAACAATGCCAGATGGCTGAACAATACCTCGTGACATTAAGTGATATGTTCCAATTTGAAAAAAAAAAGTCATGTTTCACATGGCCAGGAGAGAGAGAGAGGCAAAAAAAAATGTGTCTAGACAGTAAGCTCTCTAAGCAAATTTCATCTGTCTGGCCTCTATCTGATAGAACATCTTAGCAGCAGCTTCATAACCCACACCAATCCTTTGTTCTTCTGAGGGGTTAAGCCTCTGAGCAACTCAAAAGCCTTGCCAGCATTATCTCATGAATTTGCACTGTTAGCCGAACAGGGAAGAGATTTACAGGCTGTCTTACTTACAGGCTGCTCCCTTAATAGCCACATTGAGTACTCAAATACTATCAGAGCAGAGCTTAAAATGAGTTTGTGCAAACCCAGAACAGTTGCCCCTCTTGGTTAGAGCTTGTTTTCATTATTAATTACAAACATATCTTCAGTCTGTGGTCACCAAAACCAAGCTTTAATTTTGCTCAGAACTAAACAGGTACAAATTTCCCTGACATTCTCCATAGGCAGACCTCAGCAAAGACTGACCCAGGATCTCTCATGTAGACACTATTATTTATTTATTTTTCATGTCCAAAAGGCCATCACATGGCGAGCATCTCCAGGCTGTCATCAACACATCACAGGAGTGAAGAACCCTTGCAGATGTGTCATCCCAGCACGAGGAAAGGTACCAGAACAGGAACACGTGTCCTCAGAGTGTCCTGCCTGCCTGACTCTGCACAGCTCCTCCCCTGTTCCTCCTGCCTCCTTAGAGCAGCCATTGTTCATATGAGTCCTCACCTTTGGCCTATTTGATCACTAGTTTGATGAGGCAAAGATCTCCTTTCCGTGACTTCCCCTTCCCCTTTCTAAGTTGCAAACAGGACCTAAGGTAATAATGCACATGAGAAAGCAGTGGCTGATATGAAGAAGTGAACTTCCCTGAGCTCAGTTGTACTAGACTCTGCCATGTCCCTCTGAAGAATGGGAACATCTCTCAAATGAAGAAATGTTTACAGGTATCTGGGAACCTTATGCCAATAGATTTTTTTTTCAAATCCCAAATTAAGGGACCAGCAAAGACGGCTCAGACCACACACACACACCGTGGCATGCACATACTCGCCCTCACATGCATCATATAAGATAATCTTAATAAATTGAATAAAATTGTTTTAATTAAAAGCAATATCTCTAAAAAGGCTTCCACACGTGAGAATAACTAAAGACCCAGGAATGGTACTGTTTTTATATCCAGATTGTTCTTAAGTTGAGCATGAAATTGAGTATGAAACTCAAAAGCCTGACAAGGAAAACTTAAATTCGTTCTGAGGATATGAGGCCGTTCTCCAGCAGATGGCTCTCTAAGAGCAGAGAATGCTGAGGACCTCAGCCATTCCCAACTGTCACAAGATCTGTCACTCAAGGCACTCGCTCATTGAGAATTTGATATATCGCCTAACATTTCTAAGATCTTTAATATTCCCATCTTTATATTTTTATCATACATGAGATATATCAAATATTTGTGCATATGTATATTATGAAGCTTAATACAAAATTCCAATATGGATAGCATACATATATGCATACCCATACGTGTGTTACCAAGCTTCCTGATGTAATATCCTCAGAGAACTCAGTATTGCACTAAGAATTAGAATGTGATTAATATTCTTGCATGAGAGCTGAAGTGATGGCTAAGAGTTTAAGATAGCATAGTGCTCTTACAGAGGCCGAAGTTCAGTCCCTAGCAGCCACATCAGGTAGCTCACAACCACCTTTAACTTCAGATGCAGAGGGATCCAGCCTCTAAAGTCAAGTCACCTATGCTCATGTGCACATTTTTATACACAAACACACACATATACATACACTAAATCTTTATAATTATATACACACATAAGCAAACAAAAATAAATATTTTTAAAGGGCTTTAGAACACTTTCATCCTTAGGATACCTTCTTAATTTATGTCTATGCTCTCCACTCTTGGCTCTGTCCTCTTTTCCTACATCATAAAGTATAAATGGTTGTATTTTCTATACATGTTCATTGATTTATTTGCTTACTAGTTCTTCCTGAATCTCAGTCCTTCCTGNCAGGACTGTATTTCNACCTTTGTTAGTAGTTCATTTTATAAAGTCTGTTTTTATTACTTTGCTTTTATTCTTAAAAGCATGGGAACATAATTCTCAGCTATCCACTTCTCTCAGCACTTTGAGGATGACATTCTGTCTTCTGGTTTACATTTTCAGTATTCTGTTGTGATGTCCGTTCTCTCTCTGTTGTTTCTTTGGAAGTGATCTGTCTTTTTCTTCTGAATTTGTTCCTTCTAATCAGGATTTTAAGAGTCTCTCTTTCTCCTCCTCACACTCTCCACGCCATCTGCTTGGTCATTTTTACAATCTCGTGTTACTCAATTGTGTTTGTGACTTCACTCTTCATGCCTCTCACATTATGTGTCTGACAGTGTAGTCCCCACAGTGCCTCAGTTGTCTTTTCTGCTGTCCTCAGTTATGGTGAATCGTCTCCTTGTTATCTCATTGGCACTCATTATGAGTTGCAGGCTTGTTTAATTCTAATGTATAAGAAGCCTGTAGGTTTCTATTGGAATTCTTTTTTTTCCAGAAAGAATTCACATTTTTGTCCTCAAAACCAAGCTAGAGTATATTTCTTAGAGACCTTTCTGTCTACTTATAAACTCATTTACCCAAGACTTAGTCATCTTGTTATGTTAAAGCCTATCAGNTTTTCTGTCAAAAACTGAAATCCAAATACTTTACCTTTAAGAATTATTTATAATATATTCCCTTGAGGTAGGCCCAACAAATTGAGTCAGAGGTTCTTTTGATATTCAAATTCCACTTTCAAAGTCTCAAGTTTCAAATAGTTATAAAAACATTTGCTATCTGAGGTATCTTTTAAAATTAGGTAAATATTCATGNGGCGGTGAGATGGCTCAGTGAGTAAAGGCACCTGCTGACAAGCAAGCTTGATGACCTGAGTTCGAATCCTAGGCCCCACATAATGGAAGGAGAGAATGGATTCACAAAGTTATCTTTTGACTTTCACATGCACATCACATACACACACACACACACACACACACACACACACACACACACACACGCACATACATGGGGTGATGTATTGTGTCCCCCAATATACTGTGTCTTCCAATAAAATTTACCTGAGGATCAGAGGATATAGTCAGCCACTATAGTAAACAAAAGTCATGCAATGTTAGCACATGCCCTTAATCCATCTGGATCTCTGTGAGTTCAAGGTCAGGGTAGGGAACAGGGCCAAGCCTGGTGACACATGCCATAGAGTTCTGGAGGTCTGTACAGACAGACAGGAAGTGATGTAGTTTGACAGAAAGAGGAAATGAGTTAGCAGAATAGAGAGGCATTAAAACCTGGGTAGGATAGGAAGTTGCTCTCTTTGGAAGCTGTGGTGTTGGTGAGGTGAGGTTAGCTGATGGCTGTTTCTATTTCTCTGATCTCTATCAGATTTCCACCTCTATTTCTGGCTCTGTGTTTTTATTTAATAAGACCATTTAGAAATTCATCTACACGTACACACCTAAAAGCAAATTAAAAATTATTAAACTCAAGTGATACTGCCTATTAAACATTTCCTTCTTCAAAAACTTCTGTTCACTTCAGTTTTCTCTTCTGAATGCCAAATAAACATGACCATNGAAGCTTCCCATATTTGTCTGCACAATTTCATTGAAAATATTAAATTTCAAACTTCCTACTGAATATGTAACAGCAAATATAATTTAAAGTTTCCCGAAAAGTAGCCTTAACACAATTTATAAGTGACATTATTAAGAAAAGAAAAGGTCTGAGGCAAGACGATTAGTCTGCTTCAAACAGTAGTCGAAAATGTTTTAATATTTATTTTACTTCATTTAATTTTCCTTTCTTTAAATCTAAGGGTTTTGCTCTTAACCATATCCTTGTCCCTCTCTGGTTAACAGACTGAAGAGACTGTTCTATCTAACTCCACCAGCTGTTGCTGATTAATAAGTAGCCCCCTTTCAGCCTTGACCACATCTAATGCTCTGTTCCCCCATTATCTTCTATAAATCCTGCCCACATTAAAGTATTTAATGTGGGGATCCCTTACAGCAATGGTGGTGACTTCTAGACTGTAACTTCTGCTTGTTAAACAATCTGCTCTTGATTCGGATAACAGCCTCTTGGAAACAGGAATAAAAGATTATTCTCTTTCTCCAGCTGTGCTGTGGAGAAGCACAGAAGCTGCATTAGCCTTGTATCCATACATCTTGAGCCATCCAATATGAAATCTTTGATTTCAGCAACTTAGTTACCATAAAAGAGTATTTTCTTTAATAAAATGAATAAAACCTGTGCATAAAACTCCACATCCATGCAAAAGATAAATTACAGATTGGATAGGCTGATTATTGATTGCAAAATTTCCAATTTAAGCAGATTTTTCCCTTCAAAGTGTAAAAGAGGTCAGACACCTTTCCAAAATGAGGGGCACGTAATACTTCNTGGAGATGTGTTTTATTTATTACACCTGTGAGCCTTCACTTCTTGAAAACAGAATTTGTCATATCCTTCATTGGACCCAACCCTAAGGACCAAGATTGCACCTTCCTTGAAACAGCCCCTCAATTATGTACCCTTTGTAAAAGCTGATGTAGTTTTTATAAAGTTGTACTATATGTATGTGTCCAAAGAGTATGACATCATATTTTACAGGAAAGGTCATCTATACCCTGTTGTCATACTGGGGAAGGTGGCATGGGGTAGATGACACTTTATAAATTAACTCTGGCCAATGCTGGAGACGGATACCCTGTGCCCTCCTTTTCTCAATTTCCCAACATGATTTAAAGAACAACAAGAATTCTGAGCTCCTCTGGCTTAATAGAGTGCAAGTGTCCGTGCACATTCCTCCAAGGATGTGAAATAACGTGTGACTCCTCAGTGGTGTCCATGAAACCTAAGCAAATTCTGAAAGAATGTGCTTGAGAACTATCACCTCATTCACACTGTTTTAAATGCTCGATTTTGGGTCAAAAAGGCCACTAGACTTGAGTAGTCACACAAACAACTAGAGGATGCAAACACAGTGATCATTATAAAGACAAGCACTTAATCTTGATTTTACACAACACCTGGCACTAAGAGACCCTTGTACATATGACTAGACAGGAAGAGCTGGCCCTGCTCCTAAGTGAGATGTAAAGCTGACAATTGAGACATCATACACTGACTGTCACCGTATAGGAGAGCAGATTCATTTGGAGTGTGCAGAGCATAAATATAAAACTGAGGCCAGGTCTGGTGTCACCTGTAATCCCAGCACTCAGGAAGTTGAGGCAGAAGGACCATGAGTGTGAGTCCAACCTGGGCTACATTGCAGGATTCTACCTCCAAAAATTAGATAATTACTTAAAACAGATAAACATCTGAATTGATTCCTAACACACACAAATCAGAATGTTTCACATAACAGTGAAAAGATTGAGCTGTTTTTAGATCTGGTACCACCAAGCTCAGATTTTCCTCCTGACACTGGATGTGCTTCTCCCAGAAACACATTCCACTTCCTACTGTCTTTCTGTCTTGATCATTGCTATTATCATGTCATCTACCTGCCAGCCAGACAATGACTACGTAGGGAGATGTACTTCGTTGTAATGATTAAGACCCAGTAGTACATGATAATTGATTTGTAATTTTAGGAGATGAGGTCATCAATCATGAAACTAAGTCAATAATAATATATATATTTACTCCATGTGTAAAGTACCCTAAGAATATTACATGCAAGATCACATTTACTCCTCATAACCCAGGTAGAAATACCAATGTCCTTGTTTTACAGATGGGAAACTGAGGTCTAAAGATGATAAAAACTTTGGTAAAAATTCAATGCAGTTTCATGGTGGAGCACTCAAGTGAGTCCTTTGGAACCAGCAGCAGAGACATTTTCCCAGTGCACACTGTCACTCAATGTTGGAGCTGGCTGGTCGGAGAGGCTTC
>LZPO01035270.1:14756-34027 GCA_001675575.1 Neotoma lepida
TTGGAGTGGTTAGCGGCTAACAGCTGGTCACATGGTCGGTTTGGAGTGGTTAGCTCTGTGCATTCTTTCCCAAACACTTCCATGTAGAACAGCTTTAATGGAGAAGTCAGTTGGTGACTAAATAATGTAAACTATGTAAGTCCATAAATTAACAACTTGGCCAACAAAAATTGCTATTTAAGATAGATACAACTTGATAAATAGTTGATTAAAAACTAAAGCCATAGATTCTAATTACCCAATAACAAAAGTCAGAATTAAATTTACCTAAATCATCTAAAATCTTCACCCTCATTTTTCATTTTAGGGGAAGGATATTAATTATAAAAGTAATATAGTAATCAGGAAAAATTTAAATTAGCTTTTATCAATGTCTTCCCTACCTCCTATTGTACTTTGTCTTAAGATCCATTTACAGTTATTAAGATAGCTATCTCAGCCTTTTCTATTAGATTTTACCTTATATATCTTTTCTCTGCTTCAACTTCATTTGATTTCATTGTGGTTTTTGTTGTTGTTTTGATACAGCGGCTCCTGTAGCTCAGGCTGGCCTCAGACTTGATATTTAGCCAACTTCACAATGACCCCAAACTCCTAAGCCTTTCTTCCTTCTCCCAAGTAAAAGTATTAGAAGAACTGTATATTTTGGACATCAAATCTCAAAAATTCTGAAATGTGTCTTGCGGATAACAAAAACAAAATATGTCTAGTTTAGCTTGTTTTTAATCTTTCTCCATCTTTACATTTTAGATATAAATTTCACATAGTGTTTTGTGAAATTTTGTTATTTTGTACAATATGACACTGTATCCATTAGTTGGCAAGTTTATTCCATTTATATTCATTGTAACCATTGACATATATTTGAATGTATGTGAACAAATCTATTAATGCCATTTTATGCTTTTTTTCTCTTTCTTCATTTAAAGATATGTGTGTGAAGAGGATCTTTTATTCTTCTAAGTATTTTTAAAATTTCATTTGAAATTTATATGCTCAATTTTTTTTATCTTAGTGATACTCTGAAGATTTCTGCCTTGTATATTTAACATAGCTCATTTTTTTTCTTAGTGTTACTCTGAAGATTTCTGCCTTGTATATTTACCATAGTAGAACTTGAAGTACTATTGTAAAGGGTCTCTGCACACAGTCCGAGAATTAGAGCGTTTGAAGTCTGGTCATTCTGCAGCCTGTTTCCACAGACGTTTATCTTTCTACATACACGCTTGCTATTACTTATCACATCGCAGATTATCATTTAATTACCATTTTCCTTTGACTTTCATTATATCTTCATGTCAGTCTTTGCTGGTAAATTTTGTGGTTTTGATTTTCTGGAAATGTCTATATTATTTTCATTCCTGAAAAAAAGTAGATTATATCTATTGATGGAAGACTGGCACTTTCTCCATATTTTTCATGTTCTTGCTTTTGGGGCCTGTATTCTGAGTGATTTCTTTAGTTACACAGTCCATTTTAATTTTAAATTGTTTCATCTGCTAAACTCCAATATTTTTAATTCTAAAACTTTACTTTTCACTTTTGAAATTACATTTCATTGTTAAGCATTTACTTTCACACGATTCCTGGTGGTCCTGGGGTTGCTTGTCACTTTTGTGGCTACTTGGATCACTTCTCTGGAAATCTGTTACCTACTTATTGTATAATTTGTATCTGTCTGGCAACTTCTACCTCTAAATAACAGTGCTTATTGACTTTACTCTTCTTTACCCATACTGGCTTCCAAGTTCATATTTCTTCATGTTTTTATTTGTTTCTGTGGCACTGGGAATGGTACCCAAGCCTTTTTACCTGCTAGGCAAGTACTGTGCCAGTGAGCTCCATACCAGCCCTTAGATTTTTGAAACAGAGCCTTCCTATGTAACCCTGGCTGGCCTTAAATTGGAAAGCCTCTTGCTTCTACAAATACTGACACTATAGGAGTGTGGCACCACATGTGGTGGTCTAGTGGTACGAATGGAAGGCATTTCACTTCAAACAAGATTTGCCTCTGCTTCTGCAACATGTCCTGGGAGGCTAGCCACCTGGTACTACAACTCTTCCTGTGGTGGGCTCTCAAAACAAAAGAATCTGGTTCCACCCCTCAGTCAGAGCTGCTGTTGGCATTGTACTCAGACCAGCCCCGTTATTCCTACTTACATGCAGGCTGCTGCTCTAGTTTCTCTGAGAAATTTCTTTCTTTTTATCTAGTAGATAGGAGATTTTGAAGGTTTTTCTGATTGCTATGTGAAAGTTTCATTTGCTATCAATATTTGGCATTATGTCTTTCTTTTTAAAAATTATATTTATATGTATGGATATTTTGCTTATATGTATATCTGTGCACCATGTGCATGCTGTGCCCTTGGAGGCCAGGAGAAAGTGGTAGATCCCATGGGAGTTGAGTTACAGATGGTTGTAAGTCACTGTGTGGGTGCTGGAAATTAAACCCAGGTCTCCTGGAAGAGCAGCCAGTGCTCTTAACCTCTGAGCCATCTCTACAGCCCTGTTTCTCTTTTCTAATTTTAATTTTTTAATCAATAAATGTTATTAATTGCATAAGTCATATCAAGGACAGAAATGATATGTTCACAGAAAAAAGATTTCCATGAAATCCAGCATCCCTACATATTAAAAATCTGGAGAAAGTCATAACGGAAAGTATTTGTCTAAACAAAATAAAGGGTACATATGGCAAACCTACAGCAAAAACTGAATGGGAAAAGGCATTTCCACTAAAATCAGGATCAAGAAAAGGTATGTCTATTTTCATCACTTACTTAGCATAGCACTTGGTTCATCTTCTATATGTAGATGTCCAGCTTTCCCACACCATTTGTTGAAGATGCCTTTCTTCAGTTTGTACTTTTGCATCTTTATAAAAAAATCATGTGACTATGATTTTGTGTCCAGGCCCTCTTCCTATTCCAGTGATCTGTTCTTCTGTTTTTGTGCCAGTATCACGCTATTCTTATTCCTCTGGCTCTGTAGTATAACTTAAAATCAGGTGTGATGGCTAGTTTGTGTCAACACAAGTTAGTCATCAGAGAGGAGGGAGCCTCAATTGAGAAAATGCCTCAGTTAAGATCAGGATGTGGGTAAGCCTGTAGCTACAGGCTTAAGTTGGTGATTGATGTGCGAGAGCCGAGCCCATCATGGGTAGGTCCACCCCTGGGCTGGTAGTCCTGGGTTCTATAAGAAAGCCATAGGAAGTAAGCAGCACTCCTCCATGGCCTCCACATCAGCTCCTGCCTCCAGGTTCCTGCCCCCACTGCTTTTGGTGATGAACTGTTGTACAGAACTGTGGGTGAGACAAAGCATTTCCTCCTCCAGTTGCTTTTGCTCATGGTGTTCCATCCCAGCAGTAGTAACCCTAAGACATCAGGGATGGTGATGCCTCCAGAAATACTGTTTTCCCTTAGGATTTTTGTGGTCATCCTGGGGTTTTTTAATGTTCCACTTGTGTTTTATTTTATTTTTTTCTATTTCTGTGAAGAATTTCCGTGCAAATTTGACTGAGATTGCATGGAATCTGTAGGCTGCTTTTCATAGGATGACCATTTTTACAGTGTTAATGCTGACCCTAGAGCACAGATCTTTCCAACTTCAGTTTCTTCGGTGTCTGTTTTCATTCTAAGGGTCTTTCACGTACTTTTCAGGCTTACCACAATGTATTTTTTGAGACTATTATGCAAGAATTGTTTTCTGATTTGTTTCTCAGCATGTTTATTTTTTGTATTTAATTTGTATCTTGCTGCATTACTGAAAGTGTTTATGAGTTCTTAGAGATTTTTGGTGGAGTTGTTGAGGGTTCACAAATAGAATATTATCTGCAAATGGAGATAACTGTATGTCCTCTTTTCCTCTTTGTGTCCCTCTTAACTTCTGTCTCTTGTCTTATTGCATAGCTAAGGCTTCTAGTACTATGTTAAGTAAGTGATGAAAATAGACATACTTTTTCTTGATCCTGATTTTAGTGGAAATGCCTTTTCTCATTCAATTTTTGCTGTAGGTTTGCCATATGTAGCCTTTATTATGCTTAGATAAATACTTTCCGTTATGACTTTCTCCAGATTTTTAATATGTAGGGATGCTGGATTTTGTGGAAATCTTTTTCTATGAACATATAATTTCTATCCTTGATATGATTTATGCAATTAATAACATTTATTGATTTGCATATATTGAACCATCCCTGTATCTCTGTAATAAACCCAACTTGATTGTGATGGATGATCTTTTGTTGAGTTCTTAAAATTTAGTTTGCAGGCATTTAGTAAAATTTTTTTGTCATGTTCATCAGGGGATTTAGTCTGTGATTTCCCTTTTGTCATTGTCTCTTTATTATGCTTTGGGTATCAGCTAACACTAGCTTGGTAAGAGGGTTTAATAGTGTACTTTTCCCTTTCTAGTTGATGGGAAAATTTGGGAAGCATTTGAATTAGTTCTACCTGGAAAGGAAAGTCCTAGATGGACTACTGGCCATGCTTCTGCTTTTGTTTGTTTGTTTTTAATTGGAAGATTTTTAATTAGTGCTTCACTATAACTGCTCAGAATGGATCTATTTAAATTTTTTTATCTCATCTTGGATTAATTTTGTTAGATCATGTGTGTGTAGAAATTTATCTGTCCATTTATTTATCTGGAAATTTATCTGGAAATTTAGATGTTCCATTTTAGTGGAATATATATTTTTAAGGTAAGACCTAATGATTTTCTGAATTTCATTAGTAACTGATGCAATAGATGTTACTCCCCATTTATCTCCAGTTTTATTAATTTGGCTATTTTCTTTCTTTTTGTTTTATTTAGTTAAGGGTTTGTCAGTCTTGTTTATCTCTTCAAAGAAGTAACTCTGTTTTATTAATTTCTTTTGTATTTTTTGTTTGTTTCCATTTTATTAATTTCTGTTCTGATCTTAATGATTTCTTCTAGTGTACTGATTTTGGGGAGATTGGCTTGTTGTGCTGTTTTAGGGTCCTAACATATACCATTAAGGTATTTCTCTGAAATATCTTGTATTTCTTAATGTAGTCACTTAGCGCTATAAAATGCTCTCTTAGGACTATCTTCATTGTATTCTATAGGTTTTGATAGGTTGTGTTTCATTTTCATTTTATTCTAGGGGCTTTCTTAATTCTTTATTAATTTCTTATAAAGATTTTTTTAAATCTGGTGTATTCATTTATATCTGTATAGGGATGTATATATGTGTCCACAGAGCCCAGAAAACTATGTCGGATCCCTTGGAGCTGGAGTTCCAGATGGTTGTAAGCTACCTAACCAGGGAGCTGGACACCAAGCCTGAGCCTTTGTAAAGAGGGATACACGCTGTTCACAACTGAGCCATACCTCCAGCCCCTCTTTGCAGTTTCTTCAAGGACCTAGTCATGGTTCAGTAGTGCATGGTTTAATCTCGAGGAGTTTGTATTTGCTCTATGGCTTCTCTCGTTAACAGATGGAATACAAAGACTCTTTCAATTTTCTTGTATTTAATGAGACCCTTGTATCCTAATATATTATCTACTTTAGACACATCAGCTTCTTAGAAAAGTGTATATTCTTCAGTTTGGACAGAATGATCTATAGATGTCTCTTTAGTCCATTTGATCTATGATGTAATTTAATTCATATTTATGCTTTTTTGTTGTTGGGAAGACTTGCCAGTTACTGAAGTCACCCAATACTATTGTGCTTATGTTAATCTGCAACTTTACCTCTGGTAGTACTTGTTATATGAAATTGGATGCTCCCGTACTCAGGGCAGATCTTTAGGCTCAGTGTCATCTTGACCCATATTCCCAACTGATTATCTTTATCTTTTCCCTCTAGTTTTGATTTGAAGTCTATTTTTTGAGACATTAGTACAGTGGCACCTGTTTCCCAGGTCCGCTTGCTTGGGATACATTTTTCTGTCTTTTTACCTTAAGGATGGCTCTGTCTTCTGTGGGGAGCTGCATGTTCCTGGAGGCAGCCAATAGAGGACTTCTGCTATTTAATGCCGTCCACCATTTTGTGTCTTGATTGGGAAATTGAAACCATTAATTCAGGATTATTATTGAAATGTGTGTATTGATTCTTGCCATTTTGTTGATTTTATAGTGTTTGGGTTTTTTCCCCTCTTCCTCTCTTGTTTAACTATATTCTTTCCTGTGGCTTCATGAATCTTTTTTTTTTAATTCAGTTCCAAGGATCCTACATATAGTTTCTGTAGAGCTAATCAAGTAATCATAAATTACTTCAGTCTATTTTTATCTTGGAAAGATTTTAATTTTCTTCAATGATGGCAGTTTTCCTGGATGTAGTAGTTGTCAGGTGTTGTCTTTCAGACCTTGAAATAAGTCTATGCTGACCCTCTTGGCTTTTAAAGTTACAGATAATAAATCTGCTGTTATTCTGATGAGCCTGTTTTTCTTTCCTGACTTGGTGATTCTGGCCACTTTCAATGTACCTTCTTTATTCTGTATATTTAGGATATGGTAAGAGGAAGTTCTTTCCTGGTCTTCCTATTGGCTCCCTAAATGCCTCTTGTATCCAGATCAGTATCTCTTTTCCAAACTCTGGGAAATTTTCTCTTACGGTTCTTTTGATGATTTTTTTCTATGCCTTTAAAATAAGATTATTCTTTTATGCTCGTGACTTACAGATTTGGTCTTTCATGTAGTCTAACACTGATACCACCTCCCTGAATGACATGATCCTGTCAGAGTGCCGTGCGTGTACCTTACCATTGTCCTTGTTTGGTTATTACAGTTATTCAGCCTGCTTTTCAAGCTCAGATATATATTTTTTCTTTTTTAAATATTTAGAAGCCTTTAAAATTTTTTGTTATGTGTATGGTGTTTGGCCTGCCTGTATGTGTATCCTCGTCACCTCTCTTTTTTACATATGAATTATAAGCTTGCACGGCTTTACCAGTCTCTAAAATCTATGGACTTTAGCAGTATCCAGCTTTCTGCTTCCAGCTACTTTACTCACATAGTTTTTATTTGTTTTCAGAGTCACTCAGATAGTATACATATCCTTCCCCACCCCAGTACCCTCCCACACCTAATCTTATTAACTAAAATCTCGTATGCACCATGCTTACTTACCCTTGGTCATTTATCCTGAAACAGTTATTGAAATCGAAAGGCCACTACATAGGATTGCATGGTACATGCCAGAGGCTGAGAGAAAGCGGAAATGTGGAGGTAATAGGGGAAGTATGTGAGATACAGGTGAAAGGTCTAGTAAGCTGTGGGGAACACACTCAACAATCCTAAAACTTAGACCGTCATGAGATGGATGTGCCAGAGGGGAGACTAAATAACAGCGTAAGAACTGAGAAGAGAGTGATCTGGGTGAGTTACTGACACGGATGCACTGAGGTTACAGGGACGTTCTCAGATCTCTGGCTTTGGAAGCCTCGTGTGGTGCTGTGTAGGATAGATGAATGGGAGCCTTGGGCTCTGCAGCCTCTGTGTTCGGTGTGGTTCTGGCTGGGGAGAGCATATGTTGGAGGTCCTTCCCTAGTAGTTCTCTCAGACCTTTGTACTGTCTGTGATCTCTTAGGTTCTGTAGTCTGGTGAATGGGAGGAGCAACCATTCCTTGTATTTTCTCCTGCTCTTCCGTAGGCAGCCTGATGTGGCTGCTGTGCTGTTGATTTTAGAGAGCTTACATCTCTCCCACTTGTTTTCCTGCAAAGATTCTCCTGACTTAATAAACTTCCCTGCTCCCCCCACCCCGTGTGTGTGTGCGCGTTTGTGCTAGGGTATAGGTATCCCACTATGGCCTTAATTTGCATGTTTTGACAGAGGTGAGCATGATTGCATGTTTATTGTAACCAAATCCATGTATTTGGATATACTTTTTTTTAGGTTTTGTGGAAAATTTTTCCATATGCCTGTCATTTTCTATGAGAGTAGTTTTCTGGATGGCTATGTCATAAACTTCCCATATTGAACTACTAGGTTGAGCATCAATAAGCAAAGAAAACTTAAAGAAAACTTAGGTATGATCTGTTTTTCTGATTTACAAAAAGTAAACATAAATTGTTAGAAAAATTAACAAGATTTAAAATATAAAGTCCAAGTGTGATAGACTTCTGCCTTGCTTGCCCAGTATGAATTCTTATTCTTACTAACTGAAAGCATGAGTTTGGAGTAATGACAAATCTGATTTAAAATATTTCTATAAATGCCCTTCTAGGTAGAGTAGTTATTTGGTTCATTGGCCAGTGAATTTGATGAGCGAGTTACTCCATGGGGAACCATTTTTCCAGTATCTAGTCACAGACATAGAGGACTGCTCAGTAGACACCCTTTCTGCCATAGCCCATCCCCACCTTGTACTCTGTAATGCAGTGGTGAGGAGGCCCACTCGTTTGTACTGCTCTGTCCTGTGGGCCAGGAAGGCAGGACTGTTTTCTCTGGTAGTTTCTCTAGATTTCTGTGGTTGACTTCTGAGTTTTGTTGTAGTGAATAAATAAACTCCTGGTTGATTAAGTTACAAAACCCAGCCTGTGTTATGTGCAAACAAACCTGATCTGAACCAGAACACACATCCCCCCCAAGCACACACACTACAGGTCCCTAAACATTTCATCCACTGTTGCCTTTTCGTGATGAATTAAGCACTTGAGGAAATATTTTTTTATATTTTTCTCTTTTTATCTATTCTATGTGTCTTTTACATCATGTATCTTGATCCTATTCATTTCCCTGTCCCTTCACATCTGCCCTCTGCCCCTGCACCCCCCAACATAAAACAAAATTTAAGAGAAGAAAGGAAAAAGGGAAAAAAAGGGAAAAAAAGGGAAAAAATTAAAAATCTCATCATGGAAGCTTCAGTGTGACACAGTGAGTCACACAGCAAACCCCCTTTCCGTGTATCCTGCAAGTGTTCATTGCAAAGAGTCATTGGTATGGTTAGAGGCCTCTGGTTTCTATTACACTGTGGATGCTCAGCCCTCACTGGGCCTCTTCATGCATATCCTATTGTTACCCTGTGTTATGGAGATCCTGCAGCTTTGGGTCTGCAGGTCAGGTTCCTTCACATGCTCCAGAAGATCATAGATGGGGTGGACGTTGGGGTGGGTAGAGTCATAACCCTGGTTCTGGGCCTGGGCAGCTGCAGGGTTGGTCCGTCTACCAGTTCTTCCCTGTCCTCACTACCATGGTGGGCTTTCAAGCGTTGCCCCGACTAACTCACCTCTTGCAACAGTGAGCAAGGAGTGGGGCCAGTTCTCCTGCTTTCACACCCTCAGCATGGGCTCTCCCACACCTACACCTTCAGCGCCTACTGTGTTGCCCCTGTGAGGTGTAGGGGCCACTCTATCAAATGCTGCAGCTAGCTGGTGAGGGTCAGGGACAGCTCTCCCGCTCTTATGACCCCATGGCCAGCTCCTCCAGTTGTCTCTGGCCTTGAGTGTTCCAGCTGGTAAGGGGGAGAGTCAGCTCTGGTCTGTTGCAGGCAATAAGGGGCCAGGATGGGGGGCACATCTTTCCCCCACCCACAGTTACATGACAGATGAGTAGTGGGGGGCAGCTCTCCCACGCTTACAACTTCTGAGCAGGCTCACCCACCCTTCCACCAACAAGATTGGCTCTATTGTGTTGCCCAAGTGAGGTGCAGGACCTGCTCTTCCAAGTTGCAGCTAGGGGCATTTGGGACAACTCTTATGACCCCAGGGCCAGCTCTCACCTGCCTCAGGTGTTGATGGGCTGGCGGCAGGAAGGAGAGCAACTCTCCCCAGCCCATGCTGCCTCAAGACAGATGAGTGATGGGGATAGCTCCTCCATGCTCACTACTTCAGGGCAGGCTCACCTGTACCTCTGCCTACAGGGTTGGGTCTATTGTGTTGCCCAGGAAGGGGCAGGGCCTGCTCTCCCACTCTTGTGACCTCAGGGCCAGCTCTCCCACCCGCCTCAGGTGTTGGTGTGGGGGAGCATCATGCTTGAGGGAATATTTTGTACTTATTGCATCCTATTGTAATAGTGGCTGGTGTGGCCATATTATAGAAACTGCTTTGTCAGTTTTGTGGCCATCATACATAGTGTCCTAGCAGCTTCAAGGATTGTTGCACGTTTCTAAATATCACACTGAGAGAGAATTCCCTGTGAGGTGTAACTTGCTTTCTCTGATTTGCCAAATGTGGGAAGAGATTTTGGGGTCACAGATGGAACATTTCATTTCAAGAAAGTTACACCTGAACCTTAGGGGTATTTGTTCTAGAATTCCAAGGGGAAGGACAGAAAGCTTATAAAAGCACAGTCATCTTGTTCTCTGACATGTGAGAAAAATGCAGACACTCCCATCAGCTCACTGACACCCCCAGAGATAACACATCGAAGTCGTCTTCATCTCAGTCCAAGAAAACAAGCAATAAAATTTAGTTTAATAAGCTTACAGACTCTAGGTCTGTTGTAAAGATTAGGCTAATTTAATAATTACTGTGGCTCTGTTTTTAAGATGTCTTTAATAAAATGCCCTTAATTTAAACTATTTTGTGTCTGTTCCTAGTGAAAGTAAATTCTTGTAGTATTAACCTTTTTTTCCCCAAATCATGTAATACGTATCTGACTCTTGTTACAACTATTCATATAACATAAAAGGAGGTTCTTGCTTTCCAAAGCAGGAAAGAAACATATACAAAACACTTAGGCATTATATTCTGGCTATAGGGTATGAATATCCTATAATGAAACCTAATTGCATTATATCATAAAAGTAGATGGTGAGTATTCTAGAAGTGGAGAGTTAGAGGTAGAAGGAAAAAGATTAAAGGATGTGTCATAGAAAAGACTCAATTCCTTACTGAATGGGTGGAACTAACATTGGATTTTCAAAACCATGGGAAAAGCATAAAGATTCCCTCTTTACCAGAAAACACAGTCCATAGACAGAAAATACAATCACAAAGCACACACTTAGCAGATTGCTCATTTAGACTGTACTGACTACAGAATGTGAATAGAAACTTCAGTCATAAAAAGTGGCAGATGACTTGTAAGCTAAATGGCAAAGGCTTTATAAAAGAAGTCATGAGGTAGATCACCACAGGAGAAGATACTCAACTACATCTAGCAATCAGCAGGCATATTCACAGCAATGCCCATCAGGATGGCTATTATTTAAAAAACAAGAAATTTTTGGTGCGGATGTAGACAAATTTGAGCCCGATTTTCTTGAAATCAAGAGCTCAAACATTGTATGCCCATGTTCATGGCCACATTATTTGCAACAGCCAAAAGGTGGAATGAGCCCAACTGCCCACTGACAGAAATAGATAAACTACTATGTGCATCCATATAATACGATGTCATTTTGCCTCAAAATGAGGATGCTCTGACACACACTAGATGTGGATGTGTCTTGATATCATTCTAAAAGGCAACTGTGTCAACTCCATTAGGCTGTCCCTCTGACCTCCACACACACCATGTCATGTGTGTTTACACACACATCATGTGCTTGGTGTTTGTGAGACAAGGTCTCACTTTGTTGTCTTGGCTAGTCTGAAACTCACTATGTAGGTAAATTACCAAGGCTGTCCTGGAACTCCAGAGACCTGCCTGCCTCTGCCTCTCTAGTGCTGGGATTAAAGGTATATACCTCCATGCTTGGCCCATACAGACATCTTGTACATACATACATACACACACACACACACACACACACGCACACACACACGCACACACACACACAAATAATAATAATACAAGATTTTAAAAAATATAAGAATTATACATATTACAATGCATGTAATGTATACACCTTGTATAAAGTTTAAATTTGATAAAATGTATCAATATTTTCAGATGTTTATGATTTTTTAATAGTGAAAACTTTCAAGATCCTTTCTTTTTAAAAGATGAAGCATACCTTATTGATCTCAATAGTTGTCCTACTGTACAGTGGCATACCACAGCTGCTGCTGCTTTTTTTTTTTTTTTTGATTTTTCAAGACAGGGTTTCTCTGTATAGCTTTGGAGCTTGGAGCCTGTCCTGGAACTCACTCTGTAGGCTGGGCTGGCATTGAACTCACAGAGATCCTCCTACCTCTGCCTTCCAAGTGTGCCACCACTGTCCTGCATGCCACAGCTTCTTACTCTAATAACTCTAACTCCTTCTTATGAGGTCATGTGATCTTAGTTGCCTCATTAAAGGTCCCGTAGTTAGATAATACCCCAGACTGAGTTACTCTGTATTAAGACTTCAAAGTAAGACATTTGGGGAGAACAGTTCAGCCCATAGCAATTTCTATGACACAAAAGATTAAAATCTCATTCACTGTGGTCAGAAGGACCCAGACTTGGAAAGAGTTGAAGTGGGTAGTCTGGGGAGACAAAAAAGAATACAGCCACCTGGGGATCACTTACCTTTAGAAAAGGGGCAATGTGAGGACCAGAGTTGTGGCATAGAGACCTCCAATTCCTCAGTGGTCACTAGGGGAAAGGGATACTGTTAATCACCACAATAATGAGATCATAGACTCAGAGCAATTCAATCAGAATACCAGGGAAGAGATGTGGGCACCAGTGGCTTTTCTAGCTCCAGACCTAGATGGTTCCAATCATGTAGCTGAGACTGAAAATCTAAAGTCTGATTATGAAGCCTTAAGTTCTAGTACTTTTCACAAAGACAATTAGACTAGAGGGTATAATTTTTATTGAGAATGGAGCTTCTTCACACCCCGGTACACACCAAAGTCAATGGCAGGCATCCTGGTCTTTTTCACTTTGATCTGGAGATCATGTGGAGGAACCATGAAGACACAATCAATCCAAATTTCCCCAAGTCTTGACTTCTACAGGGTTTCTATAACTATGTCCAACCTACACTCCCCCCATTCTCTATCCTCCTCCCCCAAAACAAGACGACATGAGGAGGTCAGGTCTACATATTTGCAGACATACGTATTACCAAGTATGTTGGGAATATTTGATCCCATGTTAATGGGGTGAACACATCTACACATACTTCAGGAACAAGATGTCATGGAAATACTGTACTTGGAATAACAGTATTTCCACAGACCTCCCTTCCTTCTGCAAATATTGGTCTTTAACCAGAAATGACCCCGAGCAGATGTTTTATATTGGGAATGTTTGCTCACAGACAGTTTCAATAGAAATATTTGAGGTCTTCAAATACATCCAAATAAAATATTTGGTCTTAAAACATTCTATTTTAAATCAGTGAGTTGTGGCTTCATTATAATAGAAAGAGGCATGAGCCAGAGTCTGTGTTCAGTTCTTATCTCCAACTGAACATATAGTAAGTAACAAGTTTATAATCTGAATTCCAGTGATTCAGAAAGGATTTTAAAAATCCGACCTCCTTTGTATAATGACACTAAGAAACATAGAACCTGAGTGGTGATTCCTCATGCAGATTTACTTTAAAAAACAAGTGTGGGGGTGGGTTGGAGAATGGAAGTGGGTCAGATCAAGATATGATGTTTGCAAATACAAGATTACAAAAAATATATAAAAGATACTTTTAAAAACCAGAAATGAAACTTTGTGTCAGAGATGTAATAAAATTAGGATCATTGCCAAATTTAGTCATGTTTCAGGGAAACATGTATCTCTACAAAGACTCGATATTACTCAAATCTCTACATCACTGATATATATTCAAAACAAACCCCAGGAAGAAATTCTACAGCATTGCTCCCCAAAATTTTATTTACTTTTTTATCATTTGTGTGTGTGTGTGTGTGTGTGTGTGTGTGTGTGTAGGGGTGTATAGGCCTTCAGGGTTGGTGGCAAGCACCCTACTTGCTGAACCATCTCCTGACCTTAGTTGCTAACACACTGTAGACCAGCACCCTAGAAAGTCTGATTGCTTCCTGCATTAAGTACACCCACCATAACTATGACAATTCCTGAAACACAGATCATCAGTAGACCTGTCATTAGCTTTGAACAGTCTAGACAGCTGCAGTTTTATATCTATTATGTAGTTATATCTATTTCCTAACTTCTTTTAAATTCGTATCAAATATACTCAAGTATTCCATTTAGAAATTGTTCTAGTGTCATTTCTGTTGCTATGGTGAAGTAGTACCCTGATAAAAAGCAAGTTAGGGAAGGAAAAGGTTTATGTGACTTACCATTCTAGGTTTAATCCTGCATTTCAGGGAAGTCAAGGCAGGAACTCAAGCAGTTAGTCACATCACATCCATAGTCAAGAGCAAAGAGAGAATAAACATATCCTGGCTTACTTGTTCTCAGCTAGCTTTCTTCTGTCTTACACTGTTCAGAATCTCCTGCTTAGGGAATGGTGGGATGGATTGGGTCTCCCCAATGAACAACAAAATAGTTCCCCTACAGACATGCCCACAGGCTAACCTGATTTAAAGAATTCCTCAGTAAAACTCTACTCTCAAGTGATTCTAGATTGTGTTAAGTTGGTAATTACAGCTAATCAGTGTAGATATGTATTTATATTTTGTTACTGGTTGCTCTAAGCATTACTCTCTACGTCTTAACAGGTCAGCCCACTTAGTTAATATTGTTATCTTCTGTGGCTTGTATCAGTTACTTGTCTTGTTGCTGTGATCAAACAACTAACAAAAAGAAACCTAGGAAAGGGGTGGTTTATTTTGGCTTGCAGTTCCAAGGCATAGAGCTAGTTATGGAATGGAAGTTAAACCAACAGGGGTAGAAGGCAGCTAGTCATGTGGTGTCCATGATGGCTATTCTTAGTTGTCAACTTGACTACACCTGAAATAATGAAAATCCAAAACTGGAGGGCACACCTGTGATGGATTTTTGCTTAATTTGACTTAAGTAGATCCACTTCTAATCTACGTCTTGAAGCGGGAAGACCCATACCTTTAATCTATTTCTGGAGGAGGTAGACATAGGTCTTTAATCTGGGTCATACCTTCTTATAGAGGAAGCCTATATAAGGACATGGAAGAGGGAAGCTTTTGCTCTTTGCCACTTGCTCTCATCTTGATAGAAAGTCCATTCCTCACTGGCATTAGAGTCTACTTCTGGATTCCAGCATCTACTGAAGACCAGCTGGGACATCCAGCCTTGTGGACTGAACTACTGGATCATAGCTAGACATTGTTGGATTAGCTGGACCACAGCCTGTAAGTCATTCTAATATATATTCTAGATTGTGTTAAGTTGGTAATTACAGCTAATATATTTTTTGACATGATTGAAAAGCACTAATTAGACTTTTTCATCTTTGCTAGTTGTAAGACGAATTTCTAAATAGTCTTATTAATAAACACACAGAACAAGAAATAAGGGTGAAAATCTGACAGAGATCAGAGGAATTAGGAGCAAGCCACCAGCTAGCCTCACCTCACCAACGCTGCCACTGCTTCCAAAGAGCACAGTGAAGAGAAGAGAGCGACTTCCTGTCTAACCCGGCTTTTTATGTCTGTCCATTCTGCTAACTCATTTCCTATCTCCACCAAGCTACATCACTTCTTGTCTGTCTGCACAGACCTCCAGAACTCTGGCTGATGCTGGGATTAAAGGCGTGTGCCACCACTGCCTTCCGCTAGTTCCCTAATGTGACCTTGGACTCACAGAGAACCAAACGGATTAAGGGCGTGTGCTAACTTGTAAGACTTTTGTTTTTACTACTAGTGGCTGTCTGCCCCGTTTTTCCTCCGATCCTCAGATAAATTTTATTGGGGGACACAGATAAAATATCACCACAGCTAGTTTTGTGGACTCTTTATCCTGACACAGGTCTCAAACACGACTGATTACTTTCAATGTAAACAGAGTGAAGACTGGTTTCAGGCTTCCAATTGAGCCTGGGAACAGCAGTGCTCTTTTCAATCTGGGCTCCCAGTAGCTCTGTAGACTTTAGGTCCAGTCTGGTTTTGCAGACATCTTGCACTTCTGGCAATGCTCTGAAGCCCCCTCTCCACACCCCAGTCTTTCTTCAACACAACTCCACTGCCAAGTTTAAGTTGTTTCTAGACATGTGATATTTTATAATAAAATTGCATCCATTCTGAAACACTAGGTTCCTTGACCCTTTGTGGAATTCTGGGACCCAAGGAATGTGTAAGATTATCTTCACTAAATCCAGAGTTTAATTTTAAGATACTCCAATCCTGGTGACTTTGTTTTATTATTTATTTTCGATGAGTTTTGCTATGTAGTCTGGTCTGGCCCCAGGCTTACTGTCTTCCTGCTGGGATTACCACTATGTGCCACCACAGCTGCCTAGTCCAGGTAACTTTTGTATGAGAATTATGATTGTTATTATTGTTCTCTTTCTGTCTTATTCAATAAGAAGTCAAGAGCATGAGTTAATAATCTTATATTAGTTCTTGTCTGTGGGTGGGTGAGAAAGGAAAACACTGTTTATAAAATACATGAGAGGCTGAGCTGGAGGGAAGCCTGAAGTGAGCAAATGAAAACCAGGACTGGAGCATATCACCTATCTATCAAAGTGCTCCGCGGGAATGAGCGACTTCAGGAAGAAACGCTAAAGAAAGTGTCTTTTTCCTCACCAAGTCCTGTCTCAGACCATTGGTAAAATACAAAGGTACTGTGAAAGGTATCACTACTCATAGACGATTACATATAACTCTCAAAGCCTGCCTCTAGTGTAACACCCTTCCTCCCACAACTCTGCAGCTCTCATACCTCCCATGCAGCACATGGGGACCACATGTTCAAATACACAAGCCCACTGGGGGTGCAACCTCATTCAGTCCACCGCAAAGCATTAGTGTGTGTGTGTTTACAGCTATTATGTATTGGGATGTATGTTTCTTAATTTATCTTCTATTTTACTTTTAGTTTCTTAGGTTAGCATATTAGCATACAAAGTAATGGATTTCTCACTGGGAGGGGGCTTTGAAAGTTTAAAAATTCCTACGATTTCCAGTTGATTTCCTTCTGTCTTGTTGCTTAAGATGCGAGCGCTCAGCATCCTTCTCTGGCTGCCACGCCTGCCGCTTATTGCCATGCCTCTGCCCTATTCCTTTGCAACCATTAGCCATAATAAATTCTCTCTTCCTTAAGTTGTCTTTGGTCATGGTGTTTTATCATAGCAACAGAAAGGTAATGGATACATACTTTAAAAGTTCTAAGAGAATGATTGCCAAAAATACCTCAACACTATTAATTCAGAAGTTAATTTGTATTATAATTTTATACATGGTAGGCTGAAAAATTACACACACACACACACACACACACACACAGAGAGAGAGAGAGAGAGAGAGAGAGAGAGAGAGAGAGAGAGAGAGAGAGAGGAGAGAGAGGCTTAAATACAGCAGAATCTTGCATTTTAAGTAATCATCATGTAGAAAACATCTGTAGCAAAAATATCCCAGGCCAAAATCTAGAGTTTCATGTCATCATCCTTATTACTGAGAGAGCTTATAGTCGGAAAGATTAAGAAACTCTGTGTACAACCAGGTATCTGTATTAGGGTTCTGTAGAGTACAGAGCTTATAGAACGAATCTCTCTCTCAATAGAAAAGGATTTATTAGAATGACTTACAGGCTGTGGTCCAGCTAATCTAATGGCTGGCTATGAATGGAAGGCCAAGAATCCAGTAGTTGTTTTGTCCATGGGGCTGCATGTCCCGGCTGGTCTTCAGTATAGACTGGAATCCCAAAGAAGGAAGCTCTAATGCCAGTGAAGGAATGGACTGCTGCTGAGAGTGAGGGCAAGCAGGCCAAGAGCAAGGCGCCCTTCTTCCACGTCCTTTACACAGGCTGTCAGAAGAAGGTGGGGCTGGAGGAGAAATGGGTTTTCCCCCCTCAAAGATCTGGGTTAGAAGTGGATCTTCTTATTTCAAATGATTTAATTAAGCAAAAATCCCTCATAGGTATGCCCAGGCATTTTTAGGATTTAGTTAATTCCAGATGTAGTCAAGCTGGCAACCAAAATAGCCATCACAGTATAAATCTGTTGAAGTACAAGTGACTCTCACAGTTCTAGGGAGTATTCTGATTTTCTGAAACAGAAAAATAGTAAAATGTATCTAAATCAAAATATTTTCTTGATTCTTTTAGAAGAAAACAGGAGCCTTAAGAAGATCTGCTTTGCTCAGGTGATAGCCTTGGAGTTGGGGTTAGGGTTGAGGTTGGGGTTAGGATTAGGGTTAGGGTTAGGATTAGTGTCTCACCTCTGTGATGTGAGGGACTGATTCTTAAGAAATATGCCTGTTATATCATCAGAGAAGCTTCTCCCTGCAGCAGATGGGAATAAGTACAGAGACCCACATCGTGACAGTGCGCAGAGAATGAGAGTCTTTGAAATGCTTCGTTCTAAATGACATGTCGTTATCAAACTCCTCCTCTCAGGGCTCAGGGAACTCTGTAGAAGAGGAGGCAGAGAGAGTATAAGAGCTAAGTGGTTAAGCGCACTGGCAGCTCTTCCAGAGGGCCCAAGTTTGATTTCCAACACCCACATGGTTTGTTTACAACCATCTTTAACTGCAGTCCTAAAGGATATGATTCCCTCTTCTGGCTCCTCAAGTACTGTATGCATGTGGCGCACAGACATACATGCATGTAAAACATCCATAGATGTAAAATAAAGATAAAGGAAAAACTTCTGCAAAAAAATGTGTTATAGGAATGGATGAGGATTCCAGGGTACCCACTCGTGTCCTGGGATGAACTGCAACAGGGACACATGGATAGTGGTAAAAACAGAGATAGTCTACTAAGAGAGAAAGACACACCCAAGAATGGAAGTAAGCCAGAGCTGGAGAAAGGTTAGAAGCTCACTGGTGCTGGGCCACAGAAGTCATGACCACTGTACAGATCCTTGGCGTAGCACTGTCTTCCCCCCACTTGAATTTACCCCAGGCTTTTCTCAAATATGCCATCCTATTCATATAAGAGTCCCAGCGGAGTGGAGGTCTTACTTTTTCGGTCAGGGGTTTCTTTTTTATGCTAATCTTCATGTCTCTTTTTGTCTTACTACATAACGAGAGTTACAACTAATGCAAATAGTTGTCTTCCAATTGTAAGATTGGATCTGGTATTCTTGGAAGGATTTTTGGAAGTTCTCATTTCTGTAAAGGAAAGTAAGTCTTCCTGGCCTCAATAGGCAGGCTTTGACAGTACACACAGACATAGACAAACATACACACACACACACACATACACATCCCTCACAGACACACACAGACACACATACAGATACCCCACACATAGGCACACACACAGACACACACAAACACACACACACCACACCACACACATACCACACACACACAGACACCCCACACATATACACACATATATATACAGACATAAACACCACACACATA
>LZPO01035270.1:38893-49580 GCA_001675575.1 Neotoma lepida
TTTTTTTTTTTTTGTTTTGTTTTTTTGTTTTTTTTTTTGAGAGGATCTTGGTATATAGCCTCTAATAGCCTCAAAAACTAAGTTCTTATAAAGTCTGCCCATCTACCATTCATTCTTAACAGAGTTAACATCCATTAGGCATGGTTAGCATAGTGGATAGGATCCACACTATTTTATGAGACTATTATATTTTATGAAAATCTTTAATTTCTTTTAAAATTGAAAGAGAAGGTTAACTTTTAATTTAAATAATATATTTTAATATCAACATTTCTATCTTTATGGGACTATAATAACATAGTTAAATACAATTTTGCATCTGTTTCTATGGAGGAAGAAGCTTATGAAATAAAAGTACTGGGGCTCCAAAGTCATGTGACCATGATTCTGAACCATCAGCTCTCTGATACCTGCTGCAGAGAAAATTGAGAAAGCACAATTTACTATTTCTTTAAATTAAAAAAATTAAGGTTATTTTGTGTGTATGAGTGCTTTGCCTGCAGGTCTATTTGGTTACCATTTGAATGCCTGGTGCCTATGAAGGCCAGAAGAGGGCATCAGATCCCTTGGAACTGGGGATACAGACAGTTGTGGGTTGCCATGTGGGTGCTGGGATTTGAACCCTGGTTCTCTGGAAGACAGGTTAGCACTCTTAATTGTTGAGTCTTCTCTCCAGCCCCAGTATGCTAACATTTCTCATCCCTTCTGTTTTAGCCTGTTTTCTTTTGCTGGAACAAACTATTCAAGACTTGATATTCACAAAGAACTCATGATTCTAGCATCTCTGAAGCCTAAGAATGTGACACACACATGTGCTCAGCATCTGGTGAGGGCTTTCTTGTCATTAGGGCATCATGGAGATTATCACACCACACCTCAAGCACAGTGCTAGCCTAGGGCTCTTTCCCTACTTCCCTTCCTTCCCCTCCTCTTCTTCTCCAACCACTAATGTTAGATAGAATACTTTTTTAAAAATCCCCAACCACCTTTAAAAAACTAGGTTTGCTCACTGGCCTGGAATTTGCCAAATAGGATAGGCTGTCTTACCAGTGGGCCCAAGGAGTCTGTCTGTCTCTGCCTCCCCAGTGTTCAGATTACCAGAATTCACCATGATACCACTTTTTAAAAAATGGGTTTTTGGGTCTTTGTGCTTGCAAAGACTAAGCCATCTCCCCAGTTCATCTGTACTTTCAGAATATCTACTTTTTGAGAATGGGCGTGATTTTCAATTTCTTGCAGGAGGTAGACTATACTCTCATCAAATAGGAATATCCTTTTACAATTGTAAGCAATGCCATTACTCCACAGTCTATTTAGGGACCTCCTTTTCCATACACTTCCTTAGGATTTGGAGGTGGGGTCTTATTCCCGATGGCTCCCAGTAAAGATGGTGTCATATTCCTTGTCTTCCTTTAGCAAGTTGTGCAAGTGCGTCATCAGGAACCATGCAGCCAGAGTCCTCTTGAGGCAAGCCTGACACTACCCAATGCCTTCCAACAGAGCAGGGTAGGGATTGTCAGCCTTGGGGTGAGACTGTGGCATGCAGGATCCAATTTTATGTTACAGGACAAGGCCACTCAGCCTCCTTAACTAAGAGCTTGATTTAACAATGGAGATCATATCCCACGCAGCTAGCAACTTGACATCAAAAATATGAACTTTAGAAAGCACTTCTGGAAGGGCATTGGAGGGGCACACATGGCAATGTCGCCAGGAAACCCACTACTGGGTTTACACGGGATACGACAATCATCTCCCCCATCAAAATTAACAGCACATAGAACTTTAGCCAATCTTCCAGTCATTTCTCTGTGTCCTCACCCATTAATCTGTGGGGGTAGACATTACTCTTCTATTTTAGTTTTTTTTCCCCCAGAGGGACAGTTAATACCCAGCTGACCCCAAGGGGGAAGAAACATTTGACAAATATCCACCCCCCAACCCTAAAAGAAAAAAAATAGGCCTTGTTGAGGGAGGGAGGAAGAATACACATTAAATTAGAAGTTAGTGTGCTACTTTTGTCTATTTCATGTTTTCCAACTCCCAGATTTTCCAGAAGGTACTTTACAAACTTCACTTCTGGAGCCCCAGAATTAGTGGATTATGAAGTTGTTTTAGTGGGGTCATAACCAATATTTTTATTTCCCTTAAAAATTTTATTTGTAGAAAATACCCAATATATGAAACATTAGGGAGAATACTAAAATCTCCCTTCAGGTGTCTCTCACCCAGCTGCAGCAGTCTCCTTCTGAGCCCAGTCACTTCTCCTAGGCATTTTCCAGCAAGTTCTGGACCTCTTCTAACTTTATTCGTACATATGTAACACTACAAGATACCAGGCGCCATTTTTCAAAGATAGAGGCTGGATAGAAAAATGATTGATATCACTATCGTGATATCGTATTTTGTTAAACTTTCCTTTCAGTTGTATGCGAGTGTGTGCACGTGATATACTTGGCTGTAACATAAAATGTGTTTCTGAAACACTCCCAAAGTCACCGTTCCAGAAGAAAGTCTGGCGGACTCAGTCCTCACCGGCTTTGGCAGCATCCCTCACTGCATCCCTATCCCCTGTTCAGAGTCAGAGAAGAGTAGGGATCAATCAAAGGAGAGAAGGGCTGGGGGAGGTACCTGGGGTGGAGGTGGATTTCCAGATTGGCACGTGATGTCTTCTTTGCAGAGGACAACAATACTTCTCGCAAGGAGAGTTTGTGTCCCAGGTTAAAGAAAAGGCATCGTCTGTCACATGCTTGCAGCCTCCCCCTTCCTTTTTGAGGGGTGTTTTGTGCTGTTGACTTGTGCTGGCTTTGTTCTGGTGTTTGGAAGAAATGAGTTCAAAGAGGCCTAGCAAAGCTGGCTGTGTTTCCTTAGTGAAGGGCGGCGCAGCGATGGGGAGGGGAAGGGAGGGGAGTGGGAAACCGCCAACTTTGGAGGAGTTTGGCGAAGAGTTTGCAAGAAAGCGTGGGGAAAGGAGCCAGGAGGGCTTTCTGAATGGCTGCTGAGGAGGGATTTTAGGGCGAGCTGCTGGGAGTCATGCATTGCATATTATGGCCTGTTTAAAACAAAACAAATCCCCAAACCCAAACTCATCATATTCCAGCAATCCAGCCAGAGGATACAACAGAGACCACGGTGGAGATGCTGAGGCTGAAGGGAGAGAGGAGATCCAGGCTACATTTGAATGCACTCAATAGGCCTGCTCACAAGATTGAACACTGGTGTGACTGTCCTGGCAGAAGAAGAAGTGTTCAAAAGGGAAACACTTGTGCCCTCCTGCCTTCATCTGTCAGACTATTGAAACCAGGGACTGCAGAGAAGGAAAATTTCCACGGGAATCCCATGAAGGAGGAAGGGAAGGAACGAAGTCTCAGTGCTAGCAGGAAGAGGATGGTACTTCCCGGGAAGGGTTTTTACTTACCCTCTTCTGACAACTTAACATATGGGTATTTCCTGGCCTTTGTCAGTGTTTTCTATGGAACTGTAACACTGCCACAGCAAAGGCAGAGAGAATGTCTTTCTCTTCTCTCTTTGTCCAAACTGTAAATGAATTCCTTTCCCTTTGTCAGTTTGCTCCTTTCCACCCCACCCCACCCCCACTTCATTAGCAGAAAGAAAGTATATTAAACGCACTGCAGGGGGCAGCAGGCTGGGCAGGGACAAGGGGCCACCTGCTCTGATCTTTGTTCAGCTTGTTTCTTTGGTTTAGGGTGCTGGGGATTAATCTGTGCCCTGAGGGTACTAGGTAAGGTAGCTACTTAGGGTTGGGAAGGTTTGAGGGTCATTGAGGATGGATCTCCCCTGCCCTCTTTTCCTTCAGCCACCAACATGGAACTTCAAAAGTGAAGTTCAGGACTGTGGGGACTACAGAGATGCAGGGCAGGAGGGTCCATCCAGGCAGAATGGGTGGATGGCTGGATAGAGGCCATCAGGCAGAAATTTGAGTAGGTTACATCAGCACTTGGGACTGAGCTGGGAGTTCTCTGCCCTGGATACACATAGCAGGGGATCACCTAAGGTGTCCTCTTCTCTATGTGGTCTGGGGACAGAGTTGTACCCTTGTCTCAGTCTGGTGTTTCCTGTATGTTGTCAGGCTTGGTTTTCCTGTTGGGAGTCTAATATGGCCATATGCTTATCTGGGCTCCAATTTACTCTGATACATTTATAGGGTATCATCATTTTTTCTTTCAGAAATAAGTTATTTACCAGTCTGTGTCTAGTAGGCAGTGTCAGACAGATGTTGAGCACATGCCCACCACTGTTCTGTGTTCGCACTCAAAATGGCATCAAACGTTACTTGTAAGACAGAGTCTCTTCAGGCAAGGCATGGGCAGAAAAATCACTGTTAATACTCCCTATACTATGGAGTAACTTAGAGTAGGGCACAGCCTAATCTAAAAAACACCCATTGGGAAGTCTAGTTCCTCCAGGTAAATTTAGCCTGACTATTTAAAAAATAGATTTAGCCGGGCGGTGGTGGCGCACACCTTTAATCCCAGCACTAGGGAGGCAGAGGCAGGTGGATCTTGTGAGTTCAAGACCAGCCTGGACTACCGAGTGAGTTCCAGGAAAGGTGCCAAAGCTACACAGAGAAACCCTGTCTCGAAAAACCAAAAATAAATAAATAAATAATAAATAAAAATAAAAAATAAATAAATAATAGATTTAAGCCAGGTGGTGGTAGTGTGATGCCTTTAATCCCAGCACTTGGGAAGCAGAGGCAGGGGGATCTCTAAGTTCAAGGCCAGCCTGGTCTACAGAGCTAGTTCCAGGAAGCCTAGGGCTACACAGAGAAACCCAGTCTCAAAAAAAAAAAAAAATGGTTTACTTATTTTTCTTTAATTTTTATTTTTTATGATTGTTGTGTTTTACTTGTGTTCTTAGGGGTGTATACACACATGCAGGCCAGAGGTTGATGTCAGGTTAATCACTTTTCACCTTATTTTTGAGACAAGCTCTTTCCCTGAAGCTGGAGTTCATCAGTTTGGCTGGGCTAGCTGGGCAATGGGCTCCAGAGACCTGCCCATTTCCACCTCTCCAGTAGGGGACTTACAGATAAGTGTGCCGTGACAAGCTTTTTTTATGTGTGTACTAGGGATCTGAACTCTGGTTCTCGTGATTATGTGGTAAATGTTTTACTGAGACATTTTTCCAGCTCCTTTGATTCATTTTGATCTGTTCTATTACATGATTTTTGGTCAACAGAAAAGGGATCCGACTGGCAAGATGGCTTGGTGGGGAAAGACACTTGCTGTCAACCCTAAATCAACTCCTTTAGATTGTCTACTTGTTGTCTATTCTGAGCTGGTTGGTTAGTATCTTGTTTGTTGAATTTTTTTTTTCTTAATTTGCTTCCAAACAACCTATAATTACCTAAGAAGAGAATCTCAATGAAGGATTGGCTCAGTAAGTTGACCTGAGGCCATGCTGAGGATTTTTTTTCCTATTTTTTTTAAATCTCCACCCCACTTCCGGAGGCACTTGCATGGTCCGAGGGCTCATGGGCACTGGGGGGCGAGGCCTGAAACTGGAGCCCCGGCAGCGGAGGTGGCAGCTGGGTCAGCAGCAGCCTGGTTGGTTGGTGGGTACTGGGTCCACGCTGCTCACTCCCTGGTGTGTTGATTCTTCCCCCAGCTGCTGCCTAATGGCGTCCCGAGGATTTATTTTTTTAATTGGGCTAATTGAGGTGGGAAGAATCAGCTCACTGTGGGCTGTACCATTCCCTTGGTTTAGGTCCTAGACTGTATAAGAGCAGAGAAAATGAGCTGAATACTAAGCATACATGTATTTATTTTTCTCTGCTCTGACCTGTGGATGGAATGTGACTGGTGGCTTTAAGCTCCTGTGTTCTGACTTCCTTTTAATGATGGACTGAAGCCTAGAGCTGTGAGCTAAAATGAAGGCAGTTCCTCTTCGTCGGGGTGTTTTTTCGCAGCAACAGAACTGAACGAAAGCACTGGGTAACTAATTTGGCAGTATGAAGGGAGAATTCATCTCAGCTAGCCTCACTCTTATTCTACTAGTTGCACAGTAGATGGCTTCCTCAACGGAATGATTATTGACATGGATAAAGACACTGAAGGATGCAAAGATATGGCAGACCCCAAATATATTCTTTCCTGGGCCACGTGAGGTCTGAAGCTGATGAACTGTTCTTCCTTCTCTTCCTTCTCCTCACGAGGTCCACTTCCGGACATTGTCTCCAGGCTCTGCCGCCAGAAAGAGATTCTCCATTTTTCTTCTGTTTCTTTTCTTCCTTGTTCCTCCAGTCTTTCCAAATAAGTATGCATGTTTGTCGTTCTTCTTGTTGTTTAATGACATTTGCAGGGATGGTGTGTCTTACCTGTATCGTCTTGTCTTACCTGTATTGTTTTGGCTCCTGGAAGAAACCTTCTAGATAAGAAAGGATATAGTCTAAAGGTGTCTTCAACAACAGGTGCTGTTCAAGATAAATTCTCCACTCCTTCCTAAGCCAGCAGCGTGATTCCTGGTGAAGGGTCAGAGCATAAAAAGGGAGAAAATCCTCTTAGGTGGAGAATATAATGTGTCTGATACATGGACCATTTTTCCCATTATATATAAATACTATGGTCCTTTTTACTCTTTATAAATCTTGGGGTTGGGAAGGCAAAAATGAGACAGATAGCATTCTGCAATGCCCCCTGGCTCCCACACTGAGACTTTTGTTATGGTGTTAATTCGAATGCTTCAGGACAGAATCCGGTCTTTGTCCTTGCTGGGCAAAGGTTATGTAAGGTTAGCTGATCAGCTGTACAAATAAGATAGGCACAAAGAAGAAAATTATTATATATTTCCTGTATATGCAGTTTCTAAAATAGGCAGATACACAGAGGCAGTAAGTAAACAAAAGTTATCAGGGGTTGGAGAGAAAGGGAAAGAGATAACTACCATAGAACCCACAGAACCCAAAACTAACTGGCATCAAAGTACTAATTTGCTTCAACTGACTCCTGAAGGGCCAAATGTCTAAATCAGAAGCTAAGACATAGGTAGGCTACCTTGGAGGCTGTGGTCATGCCATCGGGCCTTAGTAATATCTACCATTGCCTTAGTTAGGGCTTCCATTCCTGTAATAAAACGCAATGTTGAAAAGCAACTTGGGGAGGAAGGCTCCTTTGGGCTTACACTTGCAGGTGAGGGAAGTGAGGGCAGGAACTCAAGGCAGGAAACTAGAGGCAAGAACTGAAGTGAAGGCCATGAAGGAGAGCTACTTACTGACTTCTTCTTCCTGGCTGGCTCAGCCTGCTTTCTTATACCATCCAGGTAGCACCACCCACAATGGGCTGGCCCCTGCCACATCAATCATTAAGAAAATGCCCCACAGTCTTTCCTACAGTCCAGTGCAGCCATCTTATGGCCTTCTTCCCCTTCCATCGCTCCCTCTCCCTCTCTCCCTCCCTCCTTCTTTCTCTCTACTTGATATTTGATCCCTCTATATTCCAGGCTGTTCTGGAATTCAGTCTGTAGCCCAGACGGCAATCCTCCTGCCTTGACCTCTTGAGTTCTGGGATTGTGGAAGTGAGCCACCACTTCTTTGATGCTGTTAGTTTCTGCAGCAATGTGATTTGGGGAAAGTTTTCTAACCCCACTGAGTCTCAGCTTCCTCAACTGAAGAATGGAAATAGAGTTACGTTACTTCTAAGAGGAATTGTGATGACCCAATTAGAATGCAGTGTTGCATTTCTGCCTGATGTAGAGGAAACCCTGATATTGCTTTTATTATGTCTGAAAGATGGTTGTTTTATTGGGGCATAGTCTTTGAAATGCTGGTAAGAATCATGAATAATATTCAGTTTCAGGGCACAAATCCAAAGTTACCTCATAAATATGACCCAAAGACCATATGTTGTGGAATATTTAACTATGTAAACATGTGTTGCATTTGTTTAATTATGTAAAGATGTGTTGCTGTTTTACCTTGCCTGCCTAAGGCACCTGATTGGTCTAATAAAAAGTTGAATGGCCAATAGTGAGGGAGGAGGTATAGGTGGAATTTCCGGGCAGGGGGAGTAAGTAGGAGGAGGAATTTAGGCTCAAAGAAAGAAAAATAGATGTCAGGGAGATGCCAAGGGCAGCCAGGCAAACACAGAGGAATCAGGAAAATAGGACATATAGAACGGAAGAAAGGTAAAAAAAGCAAAACATAGACAAATAGAAACAGGTTAAATTAAGTTAAAAGAGCTAGTGGGACAAGCCTAAGCTAAGGCCGAGCATTCATAATTAATAATAAGTCTCCGTGTCTTTATTTGGGAGCTGGTTGCCAGCCCAAAGAAAATTCCAACTATAGCCAAATGGAGGGACAGTAAGTCTGTAGAGTGCCTCCTCAGACAGAGGTCAACTCTAGGGCCATATTCCTGTCAAGTCAGCATCTCGCTGTCTTGTACACACCACTCTGCAGTAGACACACAGCAAGCATGCAGGAGATGATTTGGAATATTGGACAACAATATACACTTTTGCTGATTGAATGTTCCCTTTCTATACTTCATTCTCACCATCCCTTAGTTACACTTTCACCTACTAAATTTCGATTCTTTTCAGTTTTGCTTAGACATTAAGCTTAGTTTACCTTGATTAATATTGAGCATTAAGCCTTTCTCATCCTCAGTTCCACCTCTAAAAATTTGTAATGCAGAAATTATTAATTTGAATGTATAGCAGCACTCACATAATAAAACAAAATAGAGCTCACAAAACCATAGCACACAAACTTATGAGAGTATTTAGGCTAGAAATGGAAATTTATGGAGCTCTAAATTTGGGCTTTGCAGCATTTACAAGATGTTTAAAGCCAACAGACTGAGATCACTGAGGGCGTGAGTACAGACAGAAGTGGGACTGCAAGACTGAGTCTGAGGGGTCCATGGTTGGGGGTCACAGAGGGAAGAAAATATCCAGCAGAGGAGACTGGGAGGAACAGTGACAGGCAGAAGACGAAAGGCAAGAGAGTGCAGAGTCTGAGGTGCAGTGCTGAGGTGAGGTGCAGACACCCACAAGTGGGCGAGAACCATGACCACAGAGATTGTCTTAGGATTACATTGTGTTTAGCTTTGTTGAAGTGATGCAGAGCTGAAGAGTACTGTGCTACAGCACTAGTGAAAGAAAATGCTAAGGAAAACGAAGTTATACACAACCTTCTAGAACACTGGTTCTCAACTTTCCTAATGCCAGGACCCTTTAATATAGTTCCTCATGTCTTGGTGACCCCCCAACCATACAGAAAATTATTTTCGTTGCTACTTCGTAACTGGAATTTTGCTACTGTTATGAATCATTATGTAAATACCCGTGTTTTCTGATGGTTGTAGGCAACCCTTAAGAAACAGTCCTTCAACCACAAAGGGGTCATGGTCCACAGATTGAGAAACACTGTTCTAGAATTTATGCAGAGATGTAGAGGTTATGCATCAGACTCAGCGCTGGCCCTGTCTAACACAGGAGAGGAAAATGAGAGAAAATGAGAGAAAGAAAAGGATACGGGGGTTTTATGTTCTTAGTTCATACGACTTTCTTCAATGTAGTTTCTTTAAAAAAAACATTTTAATCATTTTAGTAATTCAAATGTTTAGTTTAAAAACAAGAAAATTGTCCAGATCACAGTTATAATTTCCTAGATGCTTTGTTGTGTAGAAGAAAATTTGTCCAGTCCCGCCCGGCTCCCACGGCCGCTTAGACCCAAGTAAACACACAGAGGCTTACATCATTTTAAACTATGGCCCTGGCAGGCTTCTCGCTAGCTAGCTCATACATCTTAAATTAACCCATTTTATAAATCTGTGTCACCACGTGTTCCACGTGGCTTTACCTGTGTGCCGTTACATGCTGTTCTCTAGATGGCAGAATGGTGTCTGCCCAGCTCTGCTTTTTTCTTCTCTCCCCCTAGTTCAAATGTCCCGCCTAACCTTATTCTGCCTCACCATTGGCCAAACAGCTTCATTTATCAACCAATCAGAGCAACACATTTTCAGAAAGACATTCCCATCATTGTTGTATTTCTCAGTTTGTATGACTCACATTAGCTTTGGCCTTTAGTGGAACATTATTTCTCCCATCTCTCTGAGCATGGGGAAGTGTGTCCTCATGGCCAGGATTCAAATCATCCACATCCCACCTGTAACATTTAGGACTTTCCTTGGAAAGTGGTTTTAATACATTTACTTTTATAAAATACAGAGAATTAAAATGACTTCCTCTGGAAATTTGCAATGCACCCAGTGTGACTGGAGTCAGTTCACCATTAATAGGTTGCTGGAGCAATTGAGGGGTTCCATTTCTATCAACCATAGGGGATTTGTTTTCCCTTTAGCCCTAGTACAATATTAAAATGTAGTTCTTCATCTTTTCCCCAGACAAATCATAATGTCCTCTCTGGAAGTAGGACTCAGACATAGGCTCTGTTTATTGTTATCTGGTTTCAAGTCTACTGAGTCATCAATTGGGAACTACTAGGGTAGATATTTTTAATTTTAACAGCTACATGATTATTCCTTTCTAGGGTTGGGGATTTTGCTCCCTGTTAACTACACACACACACACACACACACACACACACACACACACACACACACACACAAAAATGAAGTCAGTATGTCCTGAGATGTCAGGAGCTGCGAAACAAGTTCTCTGCGTGGGTTACAAGCACATGTAATATTTTCCAGGTCAACTAGGA
>LZPO01035270.1:53672-65945 GCA_001675575.1 Neotoma lepida
CCCCCCCCCATAAGCATCTTTCACCCTTATACAAATAGACCTCTGCAGGGATCCCTGTTAGAGTTCCATAGTGCTCAAGAAGAACCTCAACATGCCTGAGGTTCACAGGAAAGTCAGCCCACATTCTTCTGAGGCCCTAGCTTCAGCGGCACTGGCTGACAGGCGACATTGTTCTAAGGGAGACAAGGGAGGGAAGACAGTATTATGAAGCAAAGTGTTTTTCAGGAAAGAACACGCAAATTCCTATTGACTAGCAGCCCATAGCAGATTACTCCAAGAGAATGAAGACAATACAGTACAGTAATATACACATTGCTTAGCATTTGTATCTTAGCAAAGCTTCTCCCCTGGGGAGTGTCCCTTACAGGAACCAATGTAATCCACCCAGAAGAATGTGGAGGAAATAGAAGAGAACCTAAAGTATGTCTGTCCTCTAGAAATATCTCACTTTTGCTTTGTCTGCGGGGTAGAGGTAGAAATTGGATTGCTTTGGAGTGGAAAGTAAGGTGTGGGAAGTGACAAGAAACAGTTTGGAGAAAATACTGAGACACCTGTGGGCAGAATGTATTTAAAAACCGAAGGTTGGCTCAGCAGTGTGGCTTTCCAGCCTGCTGCTCTAAGTGTGAGCACGTAGTCAATTTAATAATAGCCTCCCTCCTCTATCCAGTGCTGGACAAGAAGTGGGCCTTCCTTCTCTCTCAGTGTTTGCAGCATCTGGGATGCTGCTCTGTCATGCAGCTAATCCAATTCTATCCTTTATAACTGCGGGCAGTCCTTGTCTGAAAGATTTACTTAGCAGATTAAAGGCATTAAATAGTCAAGAATGACTAAGGGTGAGGGGTTATAAAGCAGTTTGCTGAAACTGAGAGAACTATCAAGAGAATTGTATAAGAATATTTAAGAGGACTCTCCAGATACGGTGATATGAGCTCAGATATAGTGACATTGGCTCAGATGTGGTCAGGTCAACTATTTGGTTTGGGAAACCAGAGAAGGTCAGGTCATTCTAAGCACTTGTAAATCCCTTTGTGGGAGAAGTGGCTGCCCATGTGTCCCAGACCTAAAAGAAACCCTATGACTGCCTGTGGCAGGAATTCCCTGGAGATGGGTTGCATTTATGTGAGGCTTTGATGATTTATTACCCGAACAGTAGAAGATCCTGTCCTCAGTGACTCTGTGACACTGGCTTAAAGAGGGGAAAATGTGGATCTGCTAAACTATTCCACAGTGGGCCCTCCCTTTGTGTTTGTTGATGAAAAATTTAATTTAATCAGGGAATAAATATTTTAATTGTTCACTTGGGCTTTGAATCCAAATATGGGGAGACATAGTTTGTTAGTTAAAAAAAATCACATCAAAATTAAACCATGTCTGACATGCAAATCTAAGTCAGAAGGCCGCCTTTAGAGATGGGAACAGCAAATTAGGAATGTAATTTGGTGGGAGTTCTGGGTAGTGTAGAGGGCTAGGTTATGAGATGACAGTTTCCCAATGACACAGGAGTTCTAGGTCAGCAGGGTGTCAAGAGCATCATTTAAGGATGCCATTGGCTTGGTTTTTTGTTGTTGTTGTTGTTGTTGTTAAATATGGAATACTTTATAAAAATCTTCCTTGCATAGGACATATGCTAATATTTTCCATGTTTTCCTAATTTTAGGATGCATGCTGCAAGTGAGCACAAAACTGATGTTGTTTTACATTTATTATTAGTGGTGGTGGTGTTGGGGTGTGTGTGTGTGTGTGTGTGTGTGTGTGTGTACATCAGAAGACAACTGTGGAAATCAGTTCTCTCCTACCATGTGGATCCCAGGAATTAAACTCAGGCTATTAGGCCTGGCATCAGGTATGTTTACTGGCTGAGTCACCTTGCCAGCCCTATTGGGTTTTTGTTTGGTTTGCTTTTTGAGGCAGGATCTCATATAGCTCAGGCTGACTTTCAACTTACTGTACACTAGAGGATGACCTTCAACTTGTGATCCTTCTGCCTCCACCTCCTAGGTGCTGGGATTACAGACAGACAGGTGCCAGCATGCTCAGTTTATGCAGTGCTGGGGGTGAACCCAGGGCTTTATGCATGCTAAGCAAGACTCTGCCAGCTGAGCTACACCCTAACCCTCCTGGATGTCTCTCGATTTCACCTGATTGGTATTCTTTCCCCTTTGTCAAGTAACAGCATGTACCTTGCTTCTCATAGTCATTGTGGCCATGCAAAGTCCAAGTTCCCCCTTGGCTTTGTTTGCCCATGTGTTTCCCTGTTGTCTATATCCTGTGTGATGAGTCAGAGGTTTCTGTTACTTCAGAGTGATGGCCCTCCTTATGATGGAATGAGTAACACCAGGAGAGAGGAGGTGCCTATTTGACTCCAGAATTTCTAGTGGTAGGATCGTATGAACTTGAAGCTGCAGGAAGCAGCCCTCCCAGCAGCCTATAGAACAAAGCCCTGACACAGGAAAGCATAGCTGAGAGGGAGAGAAAGAAACACCTTTAAAGGTCAGATAGCAGCACAGAAGACCGGGGTCCATTCATGCATAAAAGAACACCCCCTCCTTGCACAAACCATGTTGACTTGAGAAAGCTTGAGTTGGATTTTGTCATTTGAGACCCAATAAAAAGGAAACAGGTGAACAGATGAGGCCAAAGACTGGAAGCTTTATTTTTAGACCTTCAAGTTTTTCCTTTGTGTCCTTTTGAAACTCACTTTGCACTGAGATAGAAATATGTAGCCTTTGGCCTTTCCTGGTCAAATCCTCTCACTGTTTTGATAAGCTGTCCTTGGGTAGGTTCATACATGGATAGCTGCACCTCCTAAGGCTGTCAGGACAGGTCACTAACACTGCTCTCTGAGCTCTGCAGGCATGCTGGAATGCCCCTTCTACATGCAGTTTTTAAGACTCTAGCTCTGAAGAATTCCACCTCACCTCCTTTCTCCCTTCCTTTTCCTTCTACTCGGTATCTGATGGAAAAGGTGTACAAGCCTGCTAGGGGAGACCCTGCCAGTGCGAGGGGGCTGGGAAGTAGCTGTGTTGTTCAAGGCAGAAGCCTCATTAGTGAAGCCTGGCAAGAGCATATATTCACTGAAAAACTACACCACATGGGCTACACACTAGGGAATCAGTTTGCTCACACCAGCCCTTAATGTCTTCTTGGCCAGTGAAAAATTCAGTTGCCTGCACATATTTCCTAGAGAATCTGCCCAATCATATCATTCAGCTTAATAACATGGCACAGAGAACAGAATGATTCCAGTGTGTTACAAAAATGCTACATAATTTACAAGGCGTAGGAACTTCAGTTTGTCATATGTACTTGACTTGGACTTAAAGGTGTTTTGTTACAGAACACTTGACAAATATTTGAAAAATAAACAGAAATTTCTGTGCATGGTACCTTCCAAAAAGAACATATTTGTGTAAGATTTTTAAAAGTAATATGTTCTATCTTTTTAAAACACCTCAATACATATATTAGTTACTTTTCTCTTACTGTGATAAAATGCCAGGACCAAAAGCAACTTAGAAGAGTTTATTTTTTGCTTATGGTTCCAGAGGTTAGATGTACATAATGACAGGAATGCATCGCAGAAGGAGGCCAGAGCAGTGCTCAGAAATCATGTCTCAACCACACACAGAAAGCAGGGCGAGGGCACTAGAAGCAGAGGAGACTGGACATTCTAAAGCTGCCTAGTGATGTGCTCCCCTGAGCAAGCCTGCACCTCCTAAAGGTTCTGTAACTTCCCCAAACAGTACCACCCACAGGGCATCCAGTGTTCATGAGCTTATGGGGGTAGTTCTCACTCAAACAGAAGGCATAACCTCTAAGCCTGGTGGCTCATGAGATGGGCCTCCTGCCTCACTCTGCCAATGATTTTGACACTATTATAAAAGGCCTTCTACTGTATTGATAAGAAAAATAAGCTAACGTTTGGAAATTAGAATAAGAGAGAAACCATGTCCTTGTGATGTCGTTCTTAGAAGTTGTTTAACAAAATCATCAATGAGTATTTAATTATCCAAGGAAACATATCTTTATTTCACTCATTTAAGATGTTTAAAGGTCCCAGATTTTGTGAAACTACATTTTAACTTATGAAATTTTAGGGGGTGTTGGTGTCTGGTGGAGATGCAAATGACTTCTGATAAAAAATATAACCTCAAAGATTTTGATTTTATTGCTCTAGGAAACATTCACCAATTTTGTATCTATTCAAGTAAGCTCATTCTGTCTCCAGTTTTTGTTGCCAATAAACACCCAGTTCTTCCAATATTCTCCGCACCAGATTTACCATTTTCTAGTTCCTTCACTAATGAAGTAAGTAACATGGTTGGCATGTGTTCATTCTATATTTGTAAAAGAGTTATGCCTTAACTTTTTGAAAATTCCACTTTGAGAGTGTGTTAACTCTCCAAAGGAAATCATTCTATTTACCACTTACCGTGATCACACAGCACCTATCACACTCTGTATGGTTGCCATAGAATGGAGGAGTCAGGATTCTAACCTGATGAGCTTTTAGCTAAAATTCTGAGTTTCTTTCATTTTTATTGGCCTGTAGTTAAGCACAGGACCCCAACATGAATACACGTGAACAACCATTCTGTCCCCTCACTGGTAAATTATACTGACTACCATTACAGTGATACCATATGAAGTTTTCAAAGCTCTGAGGCCTGCCCCACCCCCCAATAAAACTTACAGAGGGGTCCTCAGGAAATGTTAGCGTCTTTCTTTCCCTGGCTAATGTCTTTCCAATTGTCCGAAGCAACTTAGAACCCAAAGTTGATACAGTGGCTACAGTTTCTCTGTCAAATAAGTAGAGGTAGCAAAACCAGCCCTCCCAACACTTTCTCCTCTCCTTCTCCCAGACCAAACGTCTTCCTCTATGATTGGGCTCAGATCTCCGTCAGAACTGAGTCATTCAGAAGCAGGTAGGTTCTCTCCCCGGGTGTTCTCTCTGGAACCTACATGGCTCTCACACGAGTTGAGACTATACCTATTCATCCAACTTTCTACCAATTGGTTGGATCTTTTTTAATCAAGTGTTACCTGGTTTTCTGTCATCTCAGTTTTCAATTTTGAAGGAAAGCCCATCTTTTTCCAGTTCAGTTCACCAATTCTTTGAGAGAATGGTGTTATAGAGCCTTCCTGCATGCTCTGGTTTATGCCGGTCTCCACAGGCCAATCTGGTGGGGGCATTTTCTCAGTTGAGGTTCCCTCTTCCCAAATAACTCTAGCTTGTATCGAGTTGACAAAAATCTAACCAGGACAGCTGACCCCTTGTAAACTTGACACACTAATAGAACTTGGAGAGGATAGTTTTATTTCATCTAACACTTTGGGTAACAATCTAGAACTAGGGGAAGTCAGAGCAGGAAGTCAGGGCAAGAAGCAGGAGACAGGAACTGAAGCAAAAGCGGTGGAGGAGTGCTGCTTATTCCTCCACTTCACAGCTGCTGCTCTCTGTGGTGGTCAGCTCATGGTACTGGCATCTCCAAAATGTTGGGGTCTCTGCTTCACCTGGCTACACTTTCACCCTAGCCTCTCCCAGGCAGTCTTCTAGGACTCTGGCTCTATTACATAGTACCTAGCCTCAACTTCTCTCCAAGATCTCTTCAATCCTGGTGCCCCTACTGCCACTGAGACTGCACCTTCATCAACGGCCTCTCCTTGCTTCTCTTCAGGGACTCCAGCCCTATCTCGAGTGCCAAGTGTCAGTTTCTCTCCATGACCCTTTTATGACTTTGAAACCAGGATCACTTGGGTGACTCTTACATATTATCAAGTTTGGCTGCCAGCATGAGATGCAGCCTCATCCCTTCGGGACCACAGCCTCTGAGTTCTAACCCACTCTGGACCACAGTTTCTGTATGCTCACTCACTCTGGACCACAGCCTCTGAGTGCTAACTCACTCTGGACCACAGCCTCTGAGTGCTAACTCACTCTGGACCACAGCCTCTGAGTGCTAACTCACTCTGGACCACAGCCTCTGAGTGCTCACTCAAGAGGAAATACTCCCAGATTGATGGTACTCAATGATGCTGATCTTTTCTTGATCACTGTTAATTTCTCAGCTCCAACTAACTATCATCAATTGTCCTAAAAAGCTAAGGTTTCACTTTAGTGGTTCTGGTCTCTTTTGAATCACAGCCAATTTCTCAGCCCCAGCTGACCAGAACCACATGTTCTTAATTCAAAATATCACACCGCTATAACAGTGTTTAAGGGACTCCCAACACTTCCCTCTGAAAATTCACAAGCCAGACCCCCATCATCGACATTGCTGTCAGCATCATCTTCTAAGTTCCCACAATAACTCATTAAGCTCTGAACACTCAACACCATTTCTGGCCCAAAGTTTCAAACTCTTTCCACAATCCTCCCTAAAACAACATGGTCAGGTCTGTTACGGCAATACCCTACAACCAATTTTTGCCTTAGTTAGGGGTTCTATTGCTGTGATACAACACCATGTCCAAAAGCAAAATGAAGAGAAAAAGGTTTATTTCAGTTTACATAATCACAGTCTATCACTGAGGGAAGTCAGGGCAAGAATTCAAGGCAGGAACCTAGAGGCAGGAGTTGATGCAGAGGTCATGGACAGTGCTTCTTACTGACTTGTTCCCCAAGTCTTGCTAAACCTGCTTTCTTATGTACTCTAGCATCAGCTGCCTAGGGATGGCACCGCTCACAGTGGCCTGGGCTCTTTCACCTCAATTACTAATTAGAAAGATAATCCATAGGCCTACTTATAGTCCAATTTTAGGGATGCATTTTCTCAATTGTTGTTCTTCCCCTCAGATAACTCTGGTTTGTATCAAATTGACAATAGACCAAAACAAAGCAAAACAACCAGGATACACACACACACACACACACCCACACACACCCACACACGAGGGGTGTTCGGGGGGCATTGTAAAATGAGTAATAAACAATAACAAAGAAGCAAAAGCAAAAGACCTCTATAGTGAAGAAGGAAGTTGAGGAAGATACTAGAAAATCTCCTTGTCCAAGTATTGGCAAAATTAGGTTTAATATTGTGAAAATGACTATATTGATGAAAGCAATGCTTTTGTCATTGAAAGGAATGTTCACCCAAATTCCAATTATAGTCTTCATAGAGCTAAAAACAAACAACAAACCAAACAAACCAAAGTTCTTATGGGAGCACAAAAGACCCCAAATAACTAAAGCAATCCTCAACAAAAAAGTCAAACCAAAACACCACCAACAACCCATGGCTCAAAGTGTCACAATACCTCATCTCAAATCACATTAGAGCCAAAGTAACAAAAACCCAGCCACCAATAGAATAGAGGACCTAGAAATAAAGCCATATGACCACCTCCCTACATATATAGAGAAAAGACAGCCCATTTAACAATCAGTGCTGGTAAGATTAAGTCTAGATCATTATTTCTCACCCCGTACAAGAACTGATTCAAAGCATACCAAATACCTTAACATCAGAAACTGTTAGAGGATACACAGACAAAACACGTCAAGCTATAGGCATAAGTAAGCGTTTCCTGACAAGGACTGACTAGCCCAGGAGCTGCCCCAACAACTGATGATGGGATTACAGGATGAAAAGTTTCTGCATGAAAAAGGAAATTGTTAGGAGAGTGAAGAGAACCACACACATCTTACCACAGATCTTTCGAAATTACATATCAGACAGTAGATTAATATAAATAATTGCAAACAATTCAATACCGAACCCCCACCCAACCAACATACAGGTTAATAAACTGGACAGATAGTTCTCAGAAAAAGAAATGCAAGTGGACAATAAATACTTCAAAAGGTGAGCGAGCAACATCCTTAGCCATCAAACAAATGCAAATTAAAATCGCTTCGCGACTCCACCTCACCCCAGTCAGAATGGCTAACAAAATAAATAATATAAACAAATAAACAAATAGAGGCCCCAAACCAATGACAGCGAATGCCGATGAGCATGTGGGGAAAGAGGTTCCCTTATATACTGCCGCTGGGACTGTAAAGTGGTGCAGCTACTGAGAGACAGAGCCATACAGAAGATTTGCTTTGCCTTTAACTGAATTAAGCCAGAACTAGTAGTGGAACACTACCTGAAAAAAATCTCCCAGAACTTGAAAGTTCAGCAATGCAGTGCTAAATAACCCGTGGATGAGGGAATACGCTAAGAAGTAGATTAGAAAATTGTTTCAACTGAAGAAAAATGGAAATAGAACATGTTAGCTTTAAACTAATTCATAGGTGTCATTTATAGAGCTAATCCTGATATTATTTCTCAACTTTTAGCCCCCAAAGCTAGGAAAAATAAAGAGTAAAATAAAATCCAAGGCAAAAGAAGGAAACATGTATTTGTGAAAAGAGTAGAAATAAATGAAATTTAAAGTGGTAAAATAGAGAATATGAATGAAAGGAAAAAATCAATAACTGAAGAAACCTTAGTAAGGAGAGGAAGGGAGGAAGGGGAGAGAGAGATATTAAGGCTGAAACTATAGATCCTTGAGACATCGAAAGTATATAATGGAAAGCTTTGAACTACTCTCCTTGGACAAGTCAATTGAAGTAGACTCAGATTTCTTGAAAAGGCAAAAAGTACCACAACTCATCCAATATGAATATATAATTTGAGTAATCTTAAAACTGTTACAGAATTAAATTGATGATTACAAACTCTTCCAACAAAGTATTCCCCCGCCTGGTTGGCTACCCTGATGAATGCTGTCAAACATTAAGGGTATAATGATTTAGAAAACAGGGAGAAGCTTCCCAGCTCGCTTATGCTAGGATTACATGTACCCAAACCAATCAAAGATATTGCAAGAAAAGAAAATGCAGACAAATATCCCTAAAAACCAGAAATCTAGAAACAAACATCATCAGCAAAGTATTAATAAGCAGGATCCAGTGGTCAAAGATGATATATCATGACCAGGTGGGGTTTATTATAGAATTCAAGATAGAATTCAAGACTGGTTCATCATTCAAAAATCAATCAGTCATAATTCACCATACAATAAAGAAAAAACCCTCAAGATCATTTTAGTAGATGCAGCAATAGAATTTGACAAAACTAATTAGCACAGCAATTAGCCATACAATACCAAATGGTCAGCCATGAAAACATACACAGATAATGTTATACAGACTGAGCAAGTTGTATAGATGTGGTTAGGAATGATATCTATCTGTCTATCTATCTGTCTGTCTGTCTGTCTGTCTGTCTGTCTGTCTCTCTCTCTCTCTCTCTCTCTCTCTCTATCTCTCTACCTATTTTTTATATATAAACAACAATTGAAGAAAAAGAGGCCCTACATTTGAAAGAGAACAAAGAGGAGTATATGGGAGGGTTTGGAGAGAGGAAAGGGGAGAGAAAAATGATGTAACTATATTATAATTCAAAAATAAAAAAAACTTATTTAACAACAATTAGATCTGTAATAAAAACTCTCAAAAATCTAGAAATAGAAAGGAAAAGAAACTCACCTTTGAAAAAAGCATCACCTTGACCAAATTTGATATTTATTGACTGTTTGACCCAGTGGTTGAATAAAACAATTCTGTCTAATGTGAATGGAACGTTCACCAGAGCCTGTAAATTCATTGCTATTATCATCCTTAATGGTGAAGGACTAAATAATTTACACCTGTATTAGTCAGGGTTCTCTAGAGGAGCAGAACCAATGATGTATGAGTGTGTGTTTGTGTGTGTGTTTGTATGCATACTTTACTAAGCTTGCCTTAAAATAACAATAGCTGAATCACACCTGAGAGACTGAGAACCTGGTAGCTGCTCCATCCTTGGGGCTGGATGCCTCAGCAATTGGAGCAGTCACATAGTCCTGTCTTACTGGGGAGGCTGACACCCTGGTAGTTGTTCAGTCTCCATGGCTGAGTACCTCAGCAGTCCCAACCTTGTGCAGAAAACCTGAAGGTTTCTGGGTGAGCCACTGGTCCTTAGTCTATGATGGAAGCCGGGAAGCTCTGGCTCTGATATCAGTAAGGAAAGCAGCAGGAGCCCAAACAGGGTAAATCAACTTGGAGGCAGAAGGGAAGCCAAGGGAGCAGACAGCAAGCAGCCTTCCCTCTGCCCTGCTCTTTTATATACCCCTTACTGTTTAACTATGGCTACTGATAAGCTCGGCAGAGGGGAGTCACTGCTTCCAGGTGTGTAGCCACTGGTAAACTCATCAGACTCCAATCCCACGGCCACACAGATGGTCCTGGCCAAATCTGAAGGGGCACAAATAAAACATGAATGTGAGGAAGAGATAGCAAGGAGGAGGGGGTGTGAACATGGGAAGGTGGGAGACGAAAGAGGGTGGAGTTAATAGCAAAAAGGATGCATTATATGCAGTTGTCAAAGAACAAATGTAATTAAAATTAACAAGTATAAAGTTCACTGAGGGAATGATTAAGGAATACACCCAATGTTGATCTCTGGTCTCCACATGAACACACCGAAACCTGCACACACACGTACACCCCCATATTGACATATGCACATACTGCACACACACACAAACAGATACTACACAGCATTGTTGTCAAAACACCACATTGTGAATATGGTGATAATGTGAAATAACTGGAACTCCTAGACACTGTTCTTGGGGGTAAAAAATGGTAAAGCCAGTTTAGAAAACTGGGAATTGAAAGTAAGTTAAAATGTATAATTATAATGTGATCCAGAGATTCCACTTGTAGGTATCTACCGAAGAGAAAAGAAAGCTTATATATACTGTGGAATATTAGCTTAAGATGTGTTACATTCACTGTGGAATATTTGTTTAATGATGCAAAAGTGTGTTGCATTCTTTTATGTTGCATTTGTTTAACTCTGTGAAGCTGTGTTACTTTGCCTGCCTAAAACACCCAATTGGTCTAATAAAGAGCTGAACAGCCAATAGCTAGGCAGGAGAAATAGGCTGGGCTGCCTGGCAGAGAGAATAGAAGAGAAAAGAAGAGGAAGGAGCAAGAAAAGGAGAAGGAGAGGAGGACACCAGGGGCCAGCCACCTAGCCACACAGCCAGCCACGGGATAAGAAGGAAAGAAGGTATATAGAATAGAGAAAGGTAAAAGCCCAGAGGCAAAAGGTAGAAGGAATAATTTCAGAAAAGCTGGCTAGAAACAAGCCAAGCTAAGAGGGGGCACTCATAAGAAAGAATAAGCCTTTGTGTATTCTTTGGGGAGCTGGGTGGTGGGCCCCCAAAGAGAAAAAAAAAGAACAAAACAATTACATATATAATATTTACAAAAACTATTACTTGAATATTGGAGAGTCTTCTATGTAATTGCTTCAAATTTGAAATAATTCATGGATTCATAGAGAAATGATAGATTATCAATATGATTGAATATTAGTCAACTGGAAGGAAGGAAGGAAGGAAGGAAGGAAGGAAGGAAGGAAGGAAGGAAGGAAGGAAGGAAGGATACATAGAAGCATAGATGAATCACAGAAGCATTTTACAAAGTGAAAGAAGCCGGACATCAAAGATTATGTGCAGTCTAACTCTACTTAACTATGGGATAAAGCGGACCAGCTATTGCCACCATCCAGGCATAGGAGGAGACTGTCTGCTAGGGAGCATAAAAGATGTTTTTGACATGGTTTAAATATCCTATAGTCTTAATTTCTGCAGTGGTTATCCAACCATATACATTTGACAAAGCTCTTAGAACCGTACACATAAAATTGGTGAATTTCATTATGTATAAATCAAGAATGTCTGTTGAGAGAGGTGGGGGTAGAAAGAGAGGGAGATCTGATGGCTACAAAGAGAATGGATCGATGATGATCAAGAATTACAACATGGACATGAATTATTTAGAGATGAATTTTTAAAAAAATTTCACAAAGAGACCTGACTGGGAAATAAGGGGGAAGTACAAGAGACAAAAAAGGAAAGAACAGGAAGCAGAGGAGCCAGCCTCCTAGGCACAGACTTGTTGTCCTAAGACAAGCCACCGACTGGCATAACAGACACTCTGGGTACATAGTCCCCTTGTTCCTTTTTCTGTCCCACTTTGGTCTTTCTTGAATGCAGTGACAAGCTGCTCGGGCTAATTCCAACGTAGGCTTGTGCTAGCACCGATGTTTCTATTTTCAGGAACGTTCTAGGGCCCCTTGAGAACTGTTTCTTCTGTTGGTGCATATTGGTTCTACCAGCTGGAGCGATGAGTGGTCACATGGCTCTTTCAGTCACTAAGCCCTTATTCTTATTGTGCTCTCACTCTGGCAAATTCCTGTGTTCTCATGATGCCATATAGGTAGAGTTGTC
>LZPO01035270.1:66050-82462 GCA_001675575.1 Neotoma lepida
ATATAAATTTAACTGAGTTTTTTTCTCTGAAACTTAAATTTAACCAATTATCATTTTTATTGCTCAATTTGACCGTATACCCCAGATTACAGTCCTCGGGGGTCTGATCACTTTCTTTCTGAAGTAATCCTGAGCTGCTATCCTCACAGAAGCTTGTCACTTACTGTTTAAGTGAAAGAGTGTTTACACATCCCAGAGCTAAACCAGGCTCCTGCCCATCAATCTGGTGGATGAGGGGTGTGGATGTAGTCCTCTCAAGACTCAGGCTAGAGAGGGGCATCCAGCTTCCTATCAGGAATGTTGGCACAGAGAGAGAGGGAGGGAGAGGGGTGAGGTGGGAAGAGAGAGAGAAAGAGAGGAGAGAGGGAGAAGAAGGGGTAGAGAGGAACGGGGAGAGAGAGAGAGAGAGAGAGAGAGAGAGAGAGAGAGTAAAATGGTGTGATGTTAAGAAAGGCAAGATTTTTCTTCAGCATCTGGAAAGGGTGGCAAGCACAACACTTGTACAAATCTCCATGTCTGTTTGGATGGAAGATGGTTCTGGCCATTGAATTTTTTTTACACAGACACCAAGAACAAAAAGCCTCTTACGTGGGGAGAGGAGACATCATCAGAATTCCCAAAAGTACATCCCTGAACAAAAGTGACCTTTGCTGGTATTAAGGAGAGTGGAGAAAGGGAAGACAACAGCTAAGCTTGAAAAAGCACCAATAAGTAACAGTTGGGAGGTCACCAGGGAAGGCGTGAGGGCATGGGATTAAACCCATAGAAAGTCGTTATTAGCTGGTCAGAGACCACACTGGGTGTTTAGGGCCCCGTTGTAGCCCCAAGCCTTTCCTAGGGTCGGTTTTTAAGCAAAAAACCACATCCTGGGTTGACATACCTCAGTCATCAAGAACAGTTAGTCAGGAGCAGAACTACAGAAGCCAAAACACAAAGTTAGTCATATAGAGACTTTTCAAGAACTATGGACTTCGATGGATTAGGTCTTTGTTCTTGTTTTGGCAGATGGTGCTGTCTATGTGCTGAGTTTTATGGCCTGAATGATACTTCCGTCATGGAGTCAGTTGTGCTAAGGTCTGGGCCTACTAAGGTCTGAGGGCCTATTATAATAGCAGCTGCTTTATTGATTAAAAAAAAAATAAGAGTGTTGCATGCCCTTGAATGTGTACCATAATTCATTCTCTCTCTTACACCAGAATTCAGATTATGAATGGCAAACAGAGTATTTTTGTTACCTTTATTTATGTAGTGTGTGTATATACATATATACTTGAATGTATATGCCTATAGGTGCGTGTGTGCCACATGGCATGCATATGTAGGTCAGAGGGCAACTTGTCTGAGTTTGTCCTTTCCTGTCACTATGTGAATTCAGGGATTGAACTCAGGTCCTCAGGTTTGGTGGCCAGCACCTTTAGGTGCTGAGTCACCTCACCAGCTTAAACACAAGTTGGTGTTGATTAGTCCTGACTTAAGTAAAACTGACTTGTAGTTAAGTGAGCAAGATCTTTAAAAAGAAGAAATAGTTCCTCTGAAGTAAATATCATTAACTATTATCTCTTCCTAAAGATACGATTAGATTTTATTTGTAATATCCACCTTTTCATAAAGATGGGGAATGCCATCTCAAAGTCTATTCAAGATGGGTTTTATATTTAGCTGTACATAGCTGATTATGTGAATGTGTCTACATCATGACAATAATCCCTCCAATGTCTCTAAGATAAGGAAGACTCACCCATTTTTAGGAAATGGTCAAAGATAGGGAAGCCATCTTCCCTATCTTTATCTATAGCTATATCCTATTTTTGGTTCTGACTATGTCGATTTAAAAAGTATTCTCTGTATCTATAGTGCCGCTTTTGGCTCATTGAAAGGCATTTTAATGTGGCTTATTTTGTCAGGTGAAGAATAAACACATTTCACACTTTCTAGTTGACCTGTAAGTTCAGATGCTTTTGATAACCAGCAGGAGAGATACAGGAACAAGTGCAAGCTTCAGCTGTTCTTCAGCTGTTTGCTGTCTAAGTCAGACCAAATTATACATAGGGGCTCTTTTTACACAGCTCTTCAGAACATCCACAAAACAAGCACTACTGTCAGGCATCTTTGGGGGCGGTGCTTTTTGCCAACTCATTAGATCAGAGGATTAAAATAGAGTAATTTGTAAATTATGTGACCTTAAGACTTAAGGCAACACAACAAAAATAAATAAAAATTGCAGCCCATGTGTTTCAGTTGTGCTTGATTTAATGACTGATGCCAACATTTTGTTTTTGTAAGACTTTTAAAAAAATCATACGTGTATGTGTGTGTCTGTGTGTGAGTGTGTGCATGTGTGTAACTGTGTATGGGTGTGTGTATGTGAGTGCAGTTGCCTGTGGAGACCAGAAGAGAGCATCGGGGACCCTGGAGCTGGAGTTACAGTCAGCTGTAAGCTGTCTGACATGGATTCTGGGAACTGAACTAGACCTATGGAAGAGCAGTGCGTGTTCTTGACCACTGACCCATCTCTTCAACCCAAATATTGTTTTCCAATATAATATTTTTATTGATTCTTTGCAAATTTCACATCATGCACCCTGATCGCACTCACTTCCCAGTCCTTCCATGTCTGTCCCCTGAGCCTTGCAACCCCCCAAAAATAAAAAAAAAATGTAAAAATAAAGTTAAAATTTTTAAAAAAGTTCAATTTGTGTCATCCATATCCCTGGAGCATGGTCAAACTCTCCGTGGCTGCCCCTTAAATAGAATTGAGTCCTTCCCCTCCCTCACCTCTGCCAGTAGCCATCAATACTGGAGAGTTAACTTCAGTGTCCTTATCACACTTTTAAAGAGGTCTCTTTGATGGCTTCCTGTTACTCTTTTGTAGGGGGAGTGGAGGGATAGAGGTTGTCACAGAAGCCTTCCATGTGCCTCTTTCTCAACTGTCCATCTGAGGTTATCCATATCACTGCAAAGTCAGCAGGAGCACGGATCGTGGGTTTCCACGTGGTTTCTGGTGACAGCACAGAACATGAATACGGCCTTCAGCTGCAGAAGGACCTTGACCCAGACAAGGCCCTCAGAGGCAGCCCCGATTATGGACGTCAACGTGGCCTCAGGTGGCAGTGCAGGCCACTCACATCAAAATGGCCCCTCTGGCAGTACTGCCCACAGACACCAACATGGCTTCACGTAGCTGCACAAACCATGGACATGCCCTTGGTGGCAACACTGGTCACAGATATCGAACATCAACACAGACCCTAGCTGCAGCAGGACCACAGACCCAGACAAGGCCTTCAATGGCCGCAATGGACCAGTGATATCAGCACAGCCCCATGTGGCTACTTGGGCCAATCATTTCAACATGGTCCCTGGCCTGTATGTAGCAAGGTCCTTGGGCATCAACATCACTTCAGGCGGCAGCACTGACCATGGATATCTGCAGGGCCTTGGGTAGTAACATAGGCCACAGACATCACTGACCTAGTCATGACCCTCAGTGGCAGCAGGGATCAAGGGCCTCAACATGGCCTCACGGGGCTACACATGCCCCAGGGGAGGAAAGCTCCAGGACATTATCAAGGCATCAGTCAGCAGCACAGACCACATAGGTCCACACGGATCTCAGGTTTCATCTTGGCCTAGTCAGCAGCATGGACCACAGACATCAACATGGCCTCCGTTGACATTACAGACCATAGTGGTCCTTCGAGGAGGTCCAATCCAGACAGTGAACCTTTCCTCATCTCAGGCCTCTGTCTTTGCCCAGAGGCCCCACGGCTGGGTGGCATGCTCAGAGCCTGAGTCTGCATCTGTGTAAGCTCCAGGCTGCTGCATGTACCCTGATGACCCTACTGGACGATGACAGAATGTCAATCTCAGCCCTCTCTCTCACCTGTAACCGCTGTCACGATTTCAGCTCCACCACTCTCCACAGTGCACACACCACTCAGGTTGTCTATCTTTCTCACCTCTCCATCACATATTTGTCCTTCATGAGGGCAGCCTGCAACCCACATACTTTAATCATTAAAGAAATTCAATAGTCCTTACTTCAGTGCAGCAGTGGTTCTAGTTATGGTGCTGGATTGTAGCAGCTTGGTCCCATAAGACAACCCGAGTTAAAGTGACATGCCACCAGTCCACCTTTAGAGTGTCTTTGGCCAGAATGGAGCTACTGTAACATTGTACTTACTCTATACAGTCTGTACTGGGCACATTGGGACTTGTCCTTGGACATTTTATAAAGAATGGTGGCAAAATAAATCTGTGATGGTAGGGATGACAGCATGTCTTTATGGGGCATTGGGGAGTCTGGGAAGAGGGACCAGTCAGTAGTTTCAAAGGTGTTAGGACAGGGCTGGGGACATGACTCAATTGGTAGAGTGCTTGTATTCTTAAGACCTTGGCTTTGACTACCCAGCACTGTAGAAAAAAAGAAAAAGAAAAAAGGGAAAGGAAAGGAAAAGCTAAAAGCATCAGAATTATTAACCAGGCTCCCAGTGCCTGACAAAGTGACAAAGTTAAAGACCAAGACAGATTCAGGCTAGACAGAAGGACACATAGGTAAGTGTCATTGAAACCTGTCTGAGTTACTATTGCTGTGGTGAAACACCATGACCAAAGTGACTTGGGGAGGAAAGGGTTTATTTGGGTTGAAGATAGGAACTCAAACAGGATGAAGACAGGAACTTCATCGCATCTGCTCTGTAGATGCAGAGGATATGGAGGAATGCTGGTTGCTCAATCTGGCTTGATCAATCTTCTTTTTTATAGATGCCAGAACCACCAGCCCAGGGATGGCACCACCCACAGTGGGCTGAGCCCTCCGCCGTCAATCACTAATGAAAAAATGTCCTCCAGGTCTGCCTGTAGACCAACCCTATGGAGGCATTTTCTCAAGTCTCCCTCTGCTAGCCAGGACAATATACATTATCTATACTATATACATCATCCTTATTTTTACTCATCTGGTATACATTTAATGTATTTGGATTGTAAGCACTCTCTACTTTTTGTTATTGTGTTGTGTGTGAGAGTTTTGAGGTGGGATGCGAAGTTAAGAGAGTAGGTTGTTCTTGTCTATCCATGATGAAGGCTTACAAGGTTAAGTAGAAAAGTGATCCTTTTAGTGGCTAAAATAAGGAAGATGAAAGGGAATTGTGCATGTGTGCATTTATATGTGTTGTGTACACATGCATATAGATACATTAAAAACATGGACTGGGCAGATAGATAGACAATACGTTTCTTCTTCTAGGAAAAGTTATTTCAATGCCAAGGAAAAGCCAGTGGGTCACTGAAGCCCGCCCTGTACCCCTGAGTAACCTACCTGCATGTTTCCAGGCCACTTCATCACATCTGCTCTGTAGGGAGGCCATCTCATGGCCTCTGTGCTCTCGGTGTTTGGGAAGATTTCCTGCTTTAATCCAGTGCTCTGTCATGCTTTTAAAAGCAGCTAGGCGATGAGCAAAAGACACATGGGCTTCATTTGACCCAGCCAGGCTTTTCCCCCATCAGCCAGGACAGCATGAATTAATCAAAGCCACTTTTTATAGTCACTTTCCGAAGAACATATTTGAGATAAAAGATGGATGGAGCTTCCATCTTTAGGCAGAAGGAAAACAAATGCACTTATTTACAAAACAACAAATGCCAAAAATGAACATAGCTTTAGTTTCTTTTTATATATCACTGAAATCACAAAAGAAGCAGATTTGTGTTATATGGTTAAGAAAGAGGCAAAATTGTGATGTGAAAAGCAGGTACTCTGGAGCCCAGTGGCGCAGGTTCAGACCTTAGGTCTGCCTCCCGTTGGCTGTTATTGAGTATCCTTGCCTCAGTTTTCTGACCTGGAAATTGGGAATGTGGCTCAACTGGTAGAGAACTTGCCTCGAAAGCAGAAAACTCTGGGTTTGAGCCCCAGCACTGCATACACTGGGCGTGGAGGCACCACTGATAATCCAAGCACTTGACCTCAGTCACAGTATCTCATTCTGATCTCCTATGAGGCCAAGCTTGATTCTGCTCCAGACCTTGACATTAGCTGCTCCAGTCACCTTACCGCCTATATTTCCACGGCATCTCCTCCGGCGGGTTTCACTGCAATTCTCTTTCTAGAACGATCTTCCCTAACAACCCACAAGTCACCATCATGTCACCTGTTTTATTTTCTTCCCATCATTTATGGCTATCTGAAATTGTCTTTATTGTTTCATTTTCTTCTGTCATTTTCTTGCCACTCACAGGTGGCCTCCAAGACAGGTGCAGCCTTACCTTTCTTGTCCCCTAATGCATTTCCTGCTTCTAGAATATTCTAGTAGAACAGAGGAGTACAGTGAATAATGAATTCATAGAAAAAGAAAAAGAGAGCTGCCTGTGGTCTTCTTTTTACCTGGCTGTTACGAATACACTGTATTGTGGCTTTAATGCAGCATATTAATAAGGATCATTTAACGAGAACATACTTGCTTTCCAAATGTTATGTTAGGCTTATATTGTCACCTTTTTTGGTGTAACAAAATACCTGGCAAAGAAACTTAAGGAGGAAAGGGTTTATTTGGGGGGTCACAGTTTGAGGAGACATCTATTACAGTGAAGATGTCATGGAGAGAAAATCATGGCAGCAGGCACATGAAACATCTCTGGTGACATTGCACATGCTCCCCGAAAGCAGAGAGTGATGAATGATGATGATCAGCATACTTTCTTCTTTTTATTCAGCAGGGTACCAGCCCATGAAACAGTGCTTCCCACATTTAGGGTGGCTCTTCCCACCTCAGTTTACTCAATCTGGAAACTGCTCCATAGGCTTGCCTTCTAGGAGATTCTAGGTCATGGCAAGTTGACATTCAGTACTAAGCCATCACAAGGCCTTTTACAAATCTTATCCCATTTAATTTTCACAACACAGACCAGGTTGTAGGTGAACATAACTTTGCTTTATTGATGTAAAAAATGAGTTCAGAGAAGTTCAGTGGGACTCAAACCTAAGCTAACTTGACTTAAAAGTAACCTAAGATTTATAGCATCTTTTATCCCAAGTGCTCAATATCAGTAAACACAATTGTGCAACACTTACCAGATTGTAAGGGCTCAGAAGAGGTTTTAATTTTATATAAAGAATGAAGCAGTCAGTTGGAAGGACACAGCTGCATATAATTGCATTGACTTCTAAATGTTCAGGCAACCTTGGCGTTGCTACTCCTTTAGGTTTTGATTTGCTTGTTGCATCTGCTAGAGCTCAAGAAGGAAATAGAACCAGAATGTTCCGAGAAGAAAAAAGTGCTGGCTCAGGCTTAAGAGCCCAGGAGAGTCAGATGTCAAGCTTTCAGCTTAGTCTTGAGATGTGGGCTTGGGGCTTCTTCCTATATATTTTGAACTAGGATCTTAGCAAGCATTGAAGCTGGGTGTGGTGGCACATGTGTATGATTATAGCATTTGGGAGGGTGGAAACAGGAGGGTTAGGAATTCAAAGCCAGCCTGTGCTACATGAGACACTGTCTCAAAAAACAAAAACAGGACCTAAGGTATTGTTGTTTTAGCACTAAGTATAAGCTACAAAATTGTGCCAGTGCAATTTAGAGAATGGTTGAAAACTGCCTGGGGCTCACAGCCTTTCTTTTTCTAAAATTTTAATTTGCTTATTAATTTTTATTTTATGTATATTATTATTTTGCCTTCACATGCACTGTGTGCATGCCTGGTGTCATGGAGGCTAAAAGAGGGTGTGAGATCCCCTGGAATTGGAGTTACTGATGGTTGTAAGCTGTCATGTGGATGCTAGAAACCAAACCTGGGACCTCAGGAAGTGAGAATAAGACTCCATGTATTTATTTGGGAGCTGGGTGGTAGGCCCCCAAAGAGTTAAAAAACAAACAAAAAAACAACTACACATATACTGCTTAACAGTCGGCTGAGGGAAGCCAAGGCAAGGACTCAAATGGCAGGGACCTGGATGCAGGAGCTGATGCAGAGGCCATGGAGGGGTGCTGCTTACTGGCTTGTTCCTCATGGCTTGCTCAGCCTACTTTCTTATAAAACCCAGGACCACCAGCTCAGAGGCGACCCCCCACCCACAATGGGCTGGGCTCTCCTCCATCAATCACTGATTAAGAAAATGTCCCACAGGCCAATCTGCTGGGGACATTTTCTCAGCTGATGTTCTCTCTTCCATAATGACTCTACCTTGTGTCAAGCTGACAAAAAACTAGCCAGCACCCTAGCACTGGGCACATTAAGGCAAGCCCTCCAGAGGCTTTCTCCTAAGATCATGTTTTTCCTCACCTAGAATCTCAGTCCTTTGTTGTCCCAGCTTCTGCTTTCTGCTGCCTTGTCTCCTGGAGACATTCTGCTGGGTCACTTCCCTAGCCTAAAGTTATCTCACAAAAGCCCAGGTCTGTGACTGGAGCTCCAGGAAGCATATGACCATTACATTTGCATTATCCAGATACTCCTTTTGCAAAAATTTTGCATTGATGGCCATCCACAGTCTCATGAGCTTACAAAAAGAGTATCCAAGGATTCATTGGAAAGGAACGAGAGTTGTTTCAGGGCCCTGTAAAGTCTGGAGCACCTTCTCTTCCAAGAAGGCCTGTGGGGAGCAGTGTGGGAACCATCTTCCTCTCTGGGGACTGGCTGGATGCTACGGAGCAGTGGACTGAAAGCGAAATAGCATAATTTTAATATGTTAGGGAGAGGAGACAAGAACTTAGATTGTAAAGTCAAAATGAGAGGGGCAAAATGTCCTCTAGCAAGATGCCCTGGTGCTTTAGATGACACTAGGACAGGAAGGCAGAGCAGGGGGTTTTAGTGACACTTGGTGGCTTTGAGGAGAAAAGGCCTAGAAGGGAAAACAGGCTGTGCCCACTGGGACTGGAGTTTCATCTGAGAGCTGTGCTTTAGATCAAGACATATAGGAAGCTGCTTTAGCAACTATTGCTTCCAGAATCCTGGGGTGTCAGAGGAGGCTGTACTGTTGTCCCAACGTCAAAGGGTGATCTGGTTCTCAGCTAGGAAAGGATTCTAGGTAAGTTAGGCTTGCTTTCCATTGACTGGGGCCAGGGAAGGGGGTAGTTTCAAAGCTGGTATGCAGAAGAGCTATTGTCTCTCTGGTGACAAATCAGTCATGTGAGGTGCAGAGATAGCACAAACAAAACCAGCTGTTCCCTGGTTACCAAAGGGTGGGGGACATTTAAGCTATGGGCTTGTCATGCATGCTGAACCCTAGTGCCCCAAAGGAATGAAGTATGGGTGAGATTGTGTCAGGAGTAGGGTTTACTACACTGGCACAGGCAATAGGCCATAGAGCTCAAGGGGAGGGAGGTTTCAGAATCCACATGTCTACCAGGAAGAAAAAGAGTGCACAAAAATCTCCGGAGAAATTAACACTGAAACAGCCTTTTGCTGTGTTTGCATGGACTGAGCCCTGTAACTTATGAGAAAATGTAAGTTAATCTACTTACATCAATCATAGCAATAGTAACCGAATTAAGACAAGTTGGTCCCAGGAGTAGAGTATTGGCTGTGACTGATCTGTGTTTTGGGGAAGATTGTGGAAGGAATTTGGAGCTTTGGGCTAGAAAAGCCAATGAATGTTGAGAGCTCAGTGGGCTGTTCTGTAGGAGCTTAGAAGATAAGAATGTTGAGGGCAATGCAGAAGTTGGGGGCCTTTCTTGTGAAGTTTCAGAGGGAAGTTTAAAGACTCTACAGAGACCATTTGTTATTTTGAATTGAGATTCTGCTGTTCTGGTGAGCTGGGGCTAAAGATCAGCTGCGATTAACCAGAACTACTAAAGGGAGACCTTTGCTTTGCCGGGATACTCAATGCTGGGTGGCTGGAGCTGAGAAATTAGTGGTGATTAAGAAGAGACCAGCTTTGTTGAGGTGAAATAGTCTCGGGAGAGTTTCTTGGGAGGACACAGAAGCTATGTTCCATAGGCAGCCAAGGTTGTACCTCACACTGGCAGCTGAATTTGGTAGCAGAAGAGTCACCCAGGGGGTACTGGGTTTGAAAGCATGAAGGGGTCATGGAGAGCAGCTGAGGCTTGGCACTGTGAGAGACCAGAAGGGGCCATTGGTAAAGATGAAGCCTCAGTGGCAATGGAAGGCACAGGATTAAAGGGGAAATGCAGAGAAGTTGAGACTTCGCACCATGAAGAGAGCCTGTGGGGTTATTGGTAAAAGTGCAGCCCAGTTGCAGCAAAGGTTTTAGAGATGCTGGTACCATGGGATGACCACCAAGAACAGCAGGACCATGGACTCAGATATAGCCCTCAGTGGCAGCATGGGCTCAGATGTCACCATGACCCCAGATGGCAACATAGACCACTCAGATCAATTTGGTCTTTGGCAGCAGCACTGCCCTCAGACTTCAACACGGCCTCAGCCAGCAGCCCAGACCATGAACAACCACATGGCCTTTAGTGGTAACATGAACCATAGACTTCAACACAGACCCCAGCTGCAGTAGGACCACAGCCCAGATGTGGTCCACCCTTGGCAGCAGCAAGGACCTGGACAACATCATGGCTCCCAGATATCTACAGTTTCAGGTGTCATCCCAGACCACTGACCTCCAAATGGCCCTAGATGTTGACACAGGTCATAGACATCAACACAGAGCCCAGCTGCAGTGAGGTCGCAGACCCAGGCATGGTCCTTGGTGGCAGCCTGGGCCTGGACATCACCATGGCCTCAGGTGGCAGCACAGACTTCTCATACGGACTTGTTCCTCACTGCCATTTTGTCTCCTGTTCTGCCTCTCTCCACATCACTCAAACTGCTCCAGGTCTCTTTCTCTCCTTCCTCTCCACTGTGCCCTCTATCTTTCCCATTTCTCCATCACATATTTGTTCTTTGTATAGGGGCTCCCACCATGGAGCCCTGGGGCGGGTGCTTGGGTGTCTTCCAGCCACCCCGAGAGCCAAGACTGAATTTTTTAACTGTTTGAATTTTTAAAAACTGTGGGGCTTTTTGGAATGTTTGGAATGTTTCTGTTGATATTAATGTGTAAAATTGAGGAAGAACAAGAAATGAAAGGTTATGGCTCAACAGTATTGTGTTTGTGTGTCAAGTTGACAAGGGGTCAGTCATCCTGGTTAATCTTATGTCAACTTGACACAAGATAGGGTCATCTGAAAGGAGAGCACATCAATTGAGAAAATGCCTCCATAAGATCCAGCTGTAGGGCATTTTCTTAATTAGTGATTCATGGGGAGGGCCCAGCCCATGGTGGGTGGTGCTATCCTTGGGCTGGTGGTCCTGGGTTCTCTAAGAAAGCAGGCTGAGTAAGCTATGGGAGCAAGCCAGAAAGCACCTCCCCTTCATGATCTCTACATCAGCTCCTGCCTCCAGGTTCCTGCCCTGTTTGAATTCCTGTCTTTATTGCCTTCAATGATGAACAGTGCTGTGGAAGTGTAAGCTAAATCAACCCTTTCTTCCCCAAGTTGCTTTGGTCATGGGGTTTCGTCATAGCAATAGTAACCCTGACTAAGACAACTTATAAGAGATTTTTTTTAATTAAATCATTTGAAGTGGGAAGACCCATGTTTAATCCAGATCTTTTGAGGTGGGAAGAACCATCCCTAATCATGGCCACACCTTCTGCTGGCAGCCTATGCAGAACAAGGAAGAAGGAAGCTTGCTCTCTTTGCCTGCTTGCTCTCTCTCTTTGCTGGCAAGTCCACTCCTTCACTGGCGTTAAAGCCTAGTTATTCAGGATTCCAGCATGTACTGAAGACCAGCTGAGACATCCAGCCTTGTAGACTGAACAAGTACTGGATTCTCAGACCTTCCATTGGTAGACAACCATTGTTGGACTAGCTTACCATGGCCTGTAAGCCATTCTAATACATATGGCATATATATTATAGACACATATATATATACACACACATATATATACATATACACACATATATGTAATATATATATATAACACATGGCTTTCCTAGGACCATGAATTTGGAATAATCACTTGAGAGCAGTCTTCTGCATGACTGGCATTTCTCTTTGGAAGCATCCACACTTTTCAAGAAACACTAGACTGTATTAGTGGTGAGCTGGTTGAATAATGCTTTTCTTTTTGGGATTTCCTAACAGGTAGGAGGTAAGTTTTCTCATGCTCTGCTAAATATTTTGCTGAACTCATCTTTGATGTTGGAGAAAACTCATGAAGTTAGCACTTCCCAATTTTCCAAAAGTCTGAAAAAGTAAGACAGCCCTAAATACCACAAGCTGGCTGGGTGTGGGTGGTGCCGGGAGAAGACACCGTGTTCCAGTAGGGCACCCCCCTCCCCTCTATGTGGGTTTTCAAAGGAAATGTGCTTCTGAGACCTGAATGGCACCATCAGCCCCAGCTCCTGGTGCTCAGGCAGAGCTATGGGCATAGTGTACTTGTGATGTACTCCAGTTAGCACTCAAGGAGTGATCATTGGACCTAGTGAAAAGTCCCCTGAAAAAGAATGCTGCACAAACAAGAGTCCCTTCTCAGTGGCCCTGAGAGAGCAGGCAAGTGCTGCAGTGCTGCCGTGGTTCTTCTCCTGGCTTTTCTTCTCTCCAGTGAAAAAATGCAAGTGCTTGAGTGACATATGAACAGGAACCCAAGAGGAAGTAATTTCCCAGTATGAATGAACTCATCATTCCTGAGTTCACATTTAGATGTTGGAGCCTATAGAAAGCACCACCCATTGATTAGAATGGTGTGGGGAAGAGATGGGCAGGAAGGACCCAGGCACTATTAAGTTGCTGCTGCACATGAGGCTCCAGGTTGACTTTTGATAAACCTGTCTAATTTAGTATTATTCCAGGACAGAGCTTTGGACACTAGGCTCGTAGGAGAAACAACTTCCAACTTCTTGATTCACCTGCCAAGCTAAGATGTGCAGTTTTGAGAGGCCAGATAGCATTTTCCACATTATTAACAGCTGATGTGTTTTTCATCCTAAGTTTGAAGGCTCTATAGGCGTAGTTTGAACAGGAGTAGAACATATCAATCCCTGGAGAAGTCTGGTGGAGGCTTATCACAGCGGGCACTAATATTTCATAACATGACTTGATCAAGTAAGTTCTAACTACCTTGCCAAACCAAGAACACCTAATTGGAAAGAAATAATGGTATTCTTTTTTTACTCATGAGTTTTCTTTCACATAGCTTGAAAAAAATTGGTAGTCTCAAGAACATTCTAGTTATCAAGATTAAAGAACATGCAAACCTGGACCTCTTCAGCTACTGTGAATTCACAGTGTCTCAGCGGATCCCCAAACACCTCATTAATGCAAGCTTCAGACTTAACAAAACTCTGCCCGAGATGCTCCCTTGAGGCTGCACTATTTAGCTTATAGGAACAGGCAACTCAGAGTACTTGGTTCCAGCAAGAGGGAGGCTTATGCAAGAATACATACAGAATTAAGCTCTGGCAACGGATTCCTTTTAAACTATCAGCATCCCTTGGGGAGCCTTGGTGACTCCTTGAGGTACATGCATATATGTATGACAATAACTCTAGCATATTATTTCATGACAGTAGGCTTACAAGGTTAAATAAATTTGGGGAATGCATGCCTGATTTCTTGACTGGCCCTTAAAGGCCCCAAGAGAGCCCACAGTAAGGGAACTCATTCTTTCTTATTTGTCTAGAATTTTCCAAGTAAACTTATTTGTTTTTGTTTGACGCCTTACCATCACCACAAAATCTTTTAGAATAGCATTATTATCAGAATGTAAAATTGATGTTAAGTCATTTGTTCTTGGCCAGGGAGCTACAAATTCTTTTTGGAAAAGGTCATGTAAAAAGTGTTTTGGTGCCGGATATGGTGGTTCACGCCTGTAATCTCAGCTCTCATTAGGCAGATGTAACTGAGGACAGCTTGGTCATGATGATTAGTTTTGTCAGCTTGACATAAGATAAAATGATCTGGAGAGGGAGGACCTCAGTTGAGAAAATGCTTCCATCAAATTGGCTTGTAGGCAAGTCTGTGGGACATTTTCTTGATTAGTAATTGATGGGGGGGACAGTCCACTGGGGGTGGTATCACCCCTGGGCAGGTGGTCCTGGGAGGTGTAACAAAGGTATACTTTGTTACCCTGACTGTGACCCTGGGAAGCAAGCCAGTAAGCAGTGTTCCTCCGTGGCCTTTGCTTCAGTTCCTGCCTCCAGTTCCTGCCTTGAGTTTCGGCCCTGACTTCCCTTCATGATGGACTGTACACTGTAAGCTGAAATAAAAACTGTTCTGTCCCAGACTGTGTTGGTCAGTGTTTTATCACAACAGTAGAAAACCTAACTAATACATGGGTACACAGAAACCCTAGCAGGGTTACGTAGTGAGACCTGGACTCCAGAAAAAGTGGGGTGAGGGAGATATTTTAGTCTTTAAGAACATTGGGTCTCATTCATTATTGAAGCACAGAAGTAGCAGCCAACAATCCCTCGATGAGTAAGCATGGTGGGGTGCCAGGAAAATCTGACCTACCAAATCTGGTGATGGGCTGGATTTGGCAAGAGAAGATAGTTTGACAAACCTGCTCACAGCCATAAATCTTAACGAAACTGAACCTGGCTCTGGTTATTTCACAGTGTGAGCCTTGTCCCTACAGCACCCTGGTGAGGTGCCACAGAGTGACCCAAAAAGAAAGTCTGGGGCACAGGAGGCATACCTCATCTTCTTGAGCATTTTGATAGGAGTTGGCTGGTCCTTTTCAGCTTGGTTGTGTCAAAAATGGTTGAGGGTCCATGTCTTCCTCAGCATCGAGGTTAACTGCTGCCAACTTCACTTGTCTTTTATAAGCAATTAATATGGATCTCAAAACAAGAAAGAAGAACATTCCTCTAGGGAACTCAGTTACAAAGTATATACCAAGGTATAAGTGTAATCTTTTACACAGGTCAGCCCCAGCAGTTCTGGATTCAGTGGGGCTCACATGTTCTGCCTCTTATTTTTTAATAGCTTCACCCTCAAGTCAACAGTTTCTCAAGATCTGTTCATTATATTGGCTATTTCTATTTTAGTTCTTTTAAAAAGTGTGTATGTGTGTGCATGTGCACACACACACATGCATGCCACAACTTTAGAGTAGAGGCCTGAGGACAACCTTAGGTATTGGTTCTTACCTTCTGTCTTGTTTGAGACGGGTCTTTTTGTTGTTTTTATGCTGTGTACACCAAGTGAGCTGGCTTGCCATCTTCCTGGGATTCTCCCATCTCGGCCTCTCGGCCTCTTGTGGGATTGCTGGGATTACACAGCCTGTGCTACACATCTGGCTTTTATGTGTGTTCTAAGGATTTGAACTCAGGTCTTCGTGTTTAAGAATTTTCATTGCTAATTCATTTCCCTAGCCCTCTATTTTAGTTTTCTTAAAGCTTCCAGACTGCTTTTGCCTGCTACCGAGATAAATGTATTTCCCTGGGAGTGTCATATGTAAGCCTTATTTGAAGGCTATAAGGACTACCCTTGAGAAAAGTCTAAGAGAGTTCACCTTTGCACGGAATCAAATGATGACCATTAGTAATTAGGTGAGACTTCTCCCTGAGAGAGGTAATACCAACCCCAAGGACTCTTTGCCAAGGGCCCCCGCTGCATCCTTAACCTCTGGGATTGCATAAAAGGCTGTTTTCATCTTTCTAAGAATGGTAGACAGGGATCTGGTCATAAAAGCCTAGAAATGTGGTTAGGGAGTCAGGCTGGATACTCCAGAGAAGGGTAATGAAGAGGAGTGATCAGCTAACCAGGTGTGAGGACACCTTCAGATAACAGGGCACTGAGAGGAGACGGGGAGGCTTTGCAGTAGTTTAAGAAACAGGGCCTCAGAAGAAGCACAGTTCTTATCTAAGTAGTACATTGAGATAAACATTGAAAACCAGCGAAGTTGATTTGAGTGGGAAATACAGAAATGGGACAAGACTTTCCTTGAGAGGACTAGGAAGAGAGTGGGAAGCATGGCGTCTACAGGATTGAGCTGAAAGCACCAATAGCTAGGGGACAGGAAGGATGGGAGATGTAGCTTGGGGCTTCAGTGGCTAGTCCACACCCACATGGGCTGTAAGGGGCATGGAGGCAAGTGTGCTCAAAGGCGTGCACTAGGGGAACCTGGAACGTTAAACAAACAGGGCTGTTTTCCACCTGGAAGGCTGGAGCTGACGTGCTTTGCGCTGTCTGTGTGGCTAAAGACTGTTCCGGCACTGGACCCTCCTCCAGACCATTATCATAAATTTGCTTTTCTCAGTCAATCTTAAACCTGTTTTTCTCAGTCAGTCTACAGAACCTATCTTTATGGATTTCCCAAGGAGTTTTGATGTAGTCATGTCCGATGTGTGTTTAGTCATGTCCGATGTGTGTTTAACTTTGTTCCTCAGGGAGATTTCTGTATGCTTTGTTGTGCACACAGGATTGAGTTAATTATCACCAGAGTAGTCTTCACCAAATTG
>LZPO01035271.1:15309-29046 GCA_001675575.1 Neotoma lepida
TTAAGGTTAAAAATCATTGCAATGTATATGACTGTATATACATTGAAGTATGTATGTACATGTATTTACAATGTTTATTAATACATATTTATCAGTTTATCTATTGACTGATGCTTCAGCCATTTGTGTCTCTGAGATATTGTGAAGAGTGTTTCAAGGTACATAGGTGTGCAAATAGCTCTTTCAGATCCTACTTCAATGATTCAAAAACTTGCTCAGAAGTAAAATTGCTTGATCAAATGACAATTTTCTTNTTAACTTTTTGAGAAGCCGCTGTACTGTTTCCCATGGCAACTGCACAACTTTACATTCTTTACCAAGAGCACTTAGATATTCCAATTTCCTCATTCTCACCAATATTTGTTAATGCATTGTTACTGATAGTGTATACCATAATGAATATGAGATGGCATTTTGTTTCCCAAGAATTGAAGAATATATTTTCCTCATAAATTAGCATGAACTGAAGCTTCTATAAATTGTTAACAAAATTAATAACAAGAATCAATCACTAAAAAATAATTAGTGAAGGAAATACTTTTACATAAATTTNAACATAAAAGATAAAACTTATAAACTTCAAAAATATTCCATTTCAATTGCCACATTTTAAGTTCCGTGTAGGACTACTAGTTCACAATGTGCATGACCAAGGAACAACTCAGTAATTTCCTTCTTCAATATTCATCCCTTGTGGATATTTCTCTGCTTCTCTATCTGATCCATAAATGCATGAGTTCTTAATTTAATCTGATGTCACTTCCTAAACCTGGTTCAGAATGTTCTTGCTGTCTCACTTAAGGAGGTCAAGAGTCACTGAAACAGAAGGCCTGAAGATGAGGACATATTTATGGTTCAGACATAACAATCATGCTGTAGTCAAATTAATATTAAATATATAAATGCTATATTCTCTCAATCATCTATGTATTATTTAATGGATTCTCTGGGTCATTTCAAGCACATGGGTTTTGCTCTAGCAAAGCTGAGGCTCACTAGATACACAGAGCAAATTGCTCAGGGGGGGTAATTTTTTGTGCATGTTTTATGCAAAAGTAAATTGGAACATGGAGATTAGATCACACTCCAACTGTTTCTTTGTAAACTGTGTTGTATCTTCTATGCAATTCCAAGACAATAATAACCTTCCATCTCCAGGCCTTACANATGAACACAGGAAAATAAATAAATAAATAGGTATTAAACTAAAACACATATGTAAATTGCTGCAGTGACTTCCTCAGGCAATGGTCCCCACAAATGCCTCCCATTACAGGTGCCATCAAATGGTCCCTGGGCTGAGTATAGAGTTCATTTATGAAAGAACAATTCAGCAAAATTAAGCCAATCACCATGACTGATCAGTCTGTTTCTGGATCAGGTATTGCTATGTTACTCAACAAGAGAATTAACCCTTTTCTACTTATAACCAGGTTATGCTGAATGCAATACAAATGATTTTCTCTTGAAACATTTTTTTCAATTCATTAATATAAAATTTATCCTTTGTGCATTTTCACTAGAAGGAATACTACAGAAAGAGACAGACATAGACAAAGACCAGTCTTTAGATAGGAGGTTTTAAAAGAAGAGAGATGCATATAAACATATAGAAAGTCATGTACCAGATCTTATTGATGGTTTAGTGAATAATGGGTATTGCTTAGCAATCTGAGGTGATGATTTAAAATGTATTAAGTAAATGAGGGTATTATGCTTTGAATATGAATGTCCTCCTAAGTTAATGTATTTAAACACTTATTCTATAGCTGGTAGTACTGTGTGGAAAAGTTGAAATCATTGGTAGGTGGAGCCTCACAGGAAGAAGTAAATTATTAGAAGTGGGTCTTGGAGCCTATATTCATTTTCTGTCTGCTTTCTGATTCTTCTTTCAAGATATGAGGGAGCCTAGTTGCTCACTCTTGCTACCATGAAGTCACATCTTACCATGCCTTCCCATCAGGAGCAACCTGTATCCCACCTCAATTGTAAATCANGACAAATTCTTTTCCCTTTGTTTACTTCTTGGCAATTACAACAACAATAAAAAAGTAAGTAATGCACAAGGTCTACATATATAGCACAAGGCTAATTGATCACTTTTGTTGGATCTAGTGAGAAGACATAGCNATTTCCAAATCCAGCCATCCTGTGTAAAGTATGTAATCCCTATTGTCTATTTGTGATGGTTTGAATGAGAAATGTCNCTCACAGTCTCATATCTTTAACACATGATCCACAGCTGGTGCTGCTGTTTGGGAAGTTTATGTAAGTTTTAGGAAGTGGAGCCTTGCTGGGGAGAGCACATCATTGAGGATAGTTTTTGAGTTTCTATAGCCTGGCCTCACCTTCAGTTATCTCTCTGTGATTCCTATGCACAGAGAGAATGTTATAAGGCAGCTTCTTTCAGCTCCTGCTGCCATCTGTAGCTTTTGCTATTCCTTTCCCACCATGATGGACTATATCCCTTCTGGAACTTTAATATGAAATAGACTTATTATCCTTAACTTTTTTTGTCAGGGTATTCTATTATAGCAACAGAAAAGTAACTAATACACNATTCAAGGGACATTGTAAATAATGTCTGCCTTTTTCTAGTACTTCAGATCTTCAGCTGTCTCAATGCCANTCCGGAACATTGTCCTTCTCAAAATGCCAAGTTTTATTCATGAGATATAGAGTGGGGAAGATATATGACTATAGAATGCTTAAATGTGATTCAACATCTTCAGACTTTGCCTTCCTAATAAAGCCAAAAGAGCTTTGAATAAGTCAAAACTGAGTACTGCTCTGTGCCCCATGGGTAGATGGGACTCAGGATGTTTGACATGCTATCAACATGCAATAAACTGACTCTATTATGTCAATAATGCAGAACCTGTGCATAATTTAAATCATTAGGAGGCTAATGATTACACCNCTTAAGAGAGTTAAAGCAGCCACTTCAATATACTTCTTCAATTTCTANGGCAGTTATGGTGAGCCNACATCTGCTGGNATTTTTCTCTTAAATCTGAAAAGATTTCCATGTCTCTTATTTAGAACTTATAAGACTAGCACCTCCAGCAAGGATGGTCTATAAACATGAGGGTCATTCATCATCCTACAATTAGAAGCAGAGATTTCCCTTCTGTAGTTATCACTCACTTTACTGTCTTCATGATTCAATACAGGTCATTCTTTAATTATCAGTTAATGCCTCAAATATGGCTTACTCTGGAATTTTCATTGTATCACTTGATATGCTATGATTTAATAACATATTGATATTTTTCAAATACCTCAGTGAATGGTATGAGGAAAGTTTGCAAAACATTAAATATTCTGTGTCTTTAAGTTAGACTAAAAGATGTGACATATTGAATTATACATATTATGCAGAAATCTTGAAATGAGTTATTCATTCATCTGTGACTATTATAGTGGGAAAATTTACAGCAACAAAATGATAATTATTTTCAAAATGTTTGTTTCTTTGCCTGGAAAATCAAAATACTGAGTCACTTAGAAAAAAGAACCACAAATAATATTAACAATATACTTGAAAAAACTGCTATGGGGATTTTAAAGAGAGAGTAATAAGAAAGTTCTAAAATATAGAAATATATTTTATATGAAATTCTTTATTAATTAATTAATTTTCAGCCACCAGATGACATTTTTCCCTCCTTCGCTTCACTCTTCCCAGTCCTTCCCCTCCACCCCATCCACTCCTCCTTTCTCTTCAGAAATGGTCAAGCCTTCCATTTATATCAGCCAAAATGGCATATCAAGTTGCAGTGACTAGGTACCTCCTCTCCTATTAAGGCTGGACAATGCAACCCAGTGATACAAGAAAAGGGTCCCCAAAACAGGTAANAAAGTCAGAGACAGTCTCTGATCCCTCTGTTAGGAGTCCCACAAGAAGTCCAAGCTACGCAACTGTAACATATACCTAGATCAGTCCCATGCAAGATCTCTGATTAGCAGTTGCGTCTCGGTGTGCCCCTATGANCCCAAGTTAGTTGATTCTGTGGGTTTTCTTATGGTGCCTTTGGCCCCTCTGGCTCTCATAATCCTTCCTCCCTCTCNTCCACAGGATTTCCTGAGGTCTGTCTAATGTTTGGCTGTGGGTATATGCATCTTTTTCCATCAGTTGCTAGGTGAAACCTTTCTGTTAACAATTGCGATAAACACCAATCTATGAGTACAAAAGAATATAATTAGGAATTATTTCATTGACTTTTTTTGCCAGTCATATTGGTTCTTTTCTAGATCTCTTGGCTGTCCAACCTCTGGGTCCTGGAACCCCAGGTGGTGTCAGAGGCAGACTCCCTCCATGATATGGGCCTCAATCTGGGCCAGTCATTTGTTGGTCACTCCCATAATTTCCACGTCACCTTTACTTCAGCACATCTTGTAGGCATGACAAATTGTAAGTTGAATNTTATGTGTCTGGGTTAGTGTCCCAATCCTTCCACAGGAGGACTTGTCTAGTTACAGGAGATGATTGGTTCAGGCTCCTTATCCTCCATTGCTAGGAGTCTTCGCTAGGGTTCATCCTCATAGATTCTTGGGAGTTTCCAAGATGTACCCCATCCCTGGGGCTCCATATTCTGGACCAAAACTTGAGCAGAAGACCTCTGCTTTACTAGTGGCCAAGCCAGAGCTAGGGACCCAAGGTAAGATACTNCTCAGTACCTGTTACCACTCTTGAAAGCCATCCCAACACCCCCCAACAGCACCCCCCTCTGTGCTCCATATCTCAACCAGCTCAGACTGCTTTACTGGAGACCAGGTTGGTTTTAGGGACCCCTGGTAAGACATCTCCCATAGCCTACTAACACTTCTTAAACCCTGNCCAACAACTCTAGACTGCATCACCTCCCCTGGAATCCATATTCAGGCCCACAATTTCAGCAGAAGATTCTGCTTTATCTGAGTCCAGTACAATTCTAGGGACTCAATGTAAGACACTGCCCACAGCCAGCTAATACCCTCTAAAGCTGACCCAACAGCCCCCAACTGTACTCCCTCCCCTGAGCTCCATATTCCAGCCCATCACCTCATCAGAAAACTTCTGCTGTACAGGAGGCCATGCTGTACTAGGTAGGAATCCCAAAAACCAAGCAGGTACCCAGAACTCTAGAGGCCCTACAGGTACTTAGAAGTGCAGAGGCAAAATTGGCACCCAAAACCCCAGAGATCTTGCAGTCGACAAAAAACATAGAGGAGACATCCTAGTGGACCTGAAAACTCACTAGTCACCAAAACCCCTGGCCACTTAGGCCAGAAGACCATAGAAGAAATAGAAACCAAGAAACAAAATANGAGTTAATCAAAGACAAACTCAAGAATCAACACATAGACATATAATCATCACAAACCCAGATGCCAAAACATATTTATAACATATGTTACTTCACATGAATCCCTGGGTTATATCAGAATTAAATAAGAAAATAATCAATTACACAAATATTAATTGCCAGAAAAGTTTCTATGTTCTAGGAACAATATATCTGAATTTAAAGAATATAGGTGGAGGGACAGATGCCAGATATGTAAGTAGGTAAATTATATATATATATATATATATATTTATATTTATATATGTATATATATATATATATATGGCTCATCCATTAAGAACACTGGTTGCTCTTCCAAAGGACCAATGTTCAATTCCTAGCACCATGTCGAGGTCCACAACCATACATAACTCCATTTGTAGAGAATTCAATGCCTTCTTTTGGCCTCCATAATTATCAGACATTCACATGTTTCACAGACATACATGCAGGAAAAATACTCATACTTATAAAATAAGAATTAAAAATTTACAAGATAGAAAAAATCCATCAATGTTACGTGAAAACAAAATTGCCAAATTTAGTACTGGCTTTAACAGGTTAAATCAAGATTGTTACCATGCACAAGCTAGACTCAGGCATAGTCACTAGAGAAATGACTCAGTGAGTAAAATTCTTGCTTCTTAAGCAAGGTGTGGCAGGCAGCACCTTGAGCCAGGGCAGCGTGAGGCAGTTCAGAGCCTTCAGACCCTAGGATACTGGGTCTCTGGGCAGGCAGGCCACCAGAGGTAGGAGGTACAAACAGACCAGGACTATCTGTACTGGCCTAGCTACTGTGATGCAGCCTTTGCTGTGGGATAGATTTCCTAGGGGAAGGCTACTGGCCAGAAAGTGCCATTGTAGCTGAGAGTGAAGTTTTCAAGACTATTATTTAAACTTGGTTGTTACATTCAAAAGAACTGTACCAAGTTTTTGGTTGGGATTCTACTTATATTGGGGCCCTTTGCCTCAGATTCATTACTAAACATGGGTACTTTTTTGGATAAACCCAAAACAAAACCAAATAATGCTCATGGTGCATGGGAATGGTTTATGTTATGGCTTGAACAGCATTCAAGGACATCAGGGCAGTTGACAAACAAGGCACTGATCTTGAGCATTCAATGGAACATTAAGACTGGCATCAGAACTGGATTTTTGAACTTTTCAGACCTCGGAAATGGGATGAACAGGAATGATTCAGTTGCAATGGGTGTTTTGATTTCATATATATATATATATATATATATATATATATATATATACTTTATTCAATGGTGGTGATTCACAAACTTTCTTGTATAAGAATGGAGAAGTCTATTTTTCTACTCAGGCTTAAGATGCAGCTTTAAAAACATATATAAAAGAAAGGGGAACTTATATTCCTCAGTCACCATATCATGCCCTCTTTAATTAAAAAAAATGTACTGATGAGTAGGAGTTGGGATAAAGTTTTTTGCTGCTGGTACTTGGTACTTTGGAACTGGACAGCTCAAACATTTCTTTGGAAGTTGGTTGCAACAATGCATTGGATTTTTGGAGAGGGGAAAACAAAAGTTTCAGAATTAAGGAGTTACTCATACCTCATCCCACTACAAAAACATTTTCTTGTTTCTTGAATGCATCAGTGTAGCTTGTGTTCATGCACCCTATGTTTTGTTAGTAGGGAATTATAGTGTTCATCTGATAATGCTTGTAACCTTTTCTATTTAAAATGAAAGTGTTACTGGATGAGGAAAAGGTTAGAGCTCATCTGAGAGGAATCTGATATGATGCTAATGAGTCCTGGTTACTGCTTTATAAAAAGATGTGATACAGCTAAAACTGCTGTACACATCCTGGACCAATATAAAAAGATCTTTCTATTCTTGGTCATCTTCTACTCTGTATTGCAGCCATGGGAGCATGTGTATTGTTAGACATTCCTGTGATTATCAAGCTACTTATGAACTCTCGGTGGAAAGTTGATTTCAGAGAATCATAAAGTTAAGCTCTGCACCACGCTTGAGATTTTTCCGGAGGCTGGTAGTCAAAGACAGGTAAGTCCTTTTTACCACCCTTCAACCTAAGACAGGGCATGAATAATGGAATTCATGTGCCAATGATGGGTAAGATTGGATGGTTGAAGAAGATGACCTAGGCTAGGCACAATTATCTGAGGGATCCAAGGGACCCTTTATATTATAAAGAAGAGGAGGGAATCTATTGGGGCTCACAAAGACTCCACAGTGTGACCATATTCCATATGAGTCAAGGTCCGAGAGTCCAAGCATGATTTGCCTGACAAGGCTACATAATAGGATGTTTAGCCAAAGGCATGGTTATCAGGTGTCTTACACTTCATGGCTTAATTACAGGATGTTTTNTTGTAAGGCATGGCTACTAGATGTTTTGATAATTAAGTGTTTATATTTGTCTGTTCTTTGTACCTTAAACCACTGTGTCCTTCAGAGTGGGAGATCTTTTGNCTCTCCCATTACTGGTGTATAAAAAGCCCATTAGTAATAAATGAGAGGTGAGTGTGGTGTTGACCCAGAGGCCTCCTGATGCTATTCTTTGTTTCTCATTTTCTTTCACATCATCTACATCTCTATTTTTCATATCTATTATTTCTTATTCCTCACTCCTCCATTCAATACTGTTCAATAGTTGGGTGGGACCCAGCATTTGAACCTCAGGAATTCATCTGAAGCTGGACATGACAGCAATATATGCATCTGTAATCCCAGCATTCCTGTAGGAAGATTTTAGACAGAGTCAAGAAAATTCCCAGAAGCTAGCAGACAAGCTATCCTGGCATGTGAACTGATGAACAAAAAACACAAATGCAATGCAAACACAAATATCAAGAGAGAAAGGTATTCAGTAGCCTAGTTGAGTTATAAAGCCAAAAATGAACCACAAGATAGAATAGCCTGGCAAGATATCCCAATGGTGCAATAGTAGCATGTTCATTTTGTGGGTAACGAACAGCTTTCTAATTGAACTTAAGATGCTTAGTAGGAGGAAATTCATTTCTGTTTCTACAAACCTAGCCAACTGCCTATGACTAGAGAGGTCATAGACCCTAGTGGAAAACTTTCTATTGCCATTTTACTAAATCAATTTATTTCTAACTATATTCTATATACTTATCCTTGTATCAGCAGATGAATGTAGCTCTCAACTCTTGTCAAATAAGTTTTTTTTTTATTTTTGCAGCAGACATGGGTTATTACAGTGACCCACAACTAATCAAAATACAGACATTAAATGATGGTAGTATATTACATTGATTACCTTGCTGTTGAGGTGTTAAATGTCATGATAGTGGCAACAAACGGAAAAAGTTTATTTTGGCTTACAGTTCCAGCAAACTAAGAGTTTTCTCTGGTGGGAGGCAAGGCAACAAATGGCAGACTAGGTGGTAGGATAAGGATTAGAGATCACATCTTCAAACAAATACAAGACAAAGAGTTTAAACTATAAGGGGGAAAAATTATAAACATTCAAAGCCCTCCCACACTTTTTTTGTTCCTACAAGAAGGCTTTACCACCTCTCCATAGCAAAAGTAACTAGTACAAAATATTCAAATGTCTAAACCTATGTGGAACATTTTTCATTTGAACCCCCTATTCTTTTCCCTAGCCTTATGGGATTATGGTTATATCATAATGCAAAATGCACTACTTAAACTTTAAAAGTTCTTATTTCTTCTATAGCCAGGATTTATATGTGCAGGAATCAGGGGATGGAAATTGTAATGGGTCCACATACTATCACCTCTAGTGACCACTAGGAAAAAATTGCTTCATGTTCCTGTGACTTTCAGTTCTGCTCACCTCAAAGTTTTGGTTCCAGATAGAGAGCTCTCNTACCAGGAAACACAACAAATATTTTATTGAGCTGAAAGCTAAGAGTTCTTCCTCAGCAATTTGGGCTTCTGATACACTTAAGTCAACAGGTTAAGAAATGAATAACAGTGTTAGAAGGGGTGATTGATCCATTGGATTACTTCTTCACAGTGGAAGGAAAGAAGATTACAACTGGAGTACAGGAGTTCCTACAGGGTTTCTCATGGTGTTACTGTGTCTTCTAATTAAAGTCAGTGGGAAACTACAACATCCCAATCCAGGAAGGGTAACAAATTCCCTGACACTTTAGGAATAAATGTATGGATCACACATTCAGGGAAAGAACAAAGACATATTTAAGAGCTTGCTGAAAGTAGAAGAAATGCAGAATGGGTAGTAGAGGAAAGTATTTATAAAAACTAGCTGAGCCCTCCTGAACACTTGCAGAAATGAGAGTTGTAACTGACATGGTTATCTATCCTGTTTTACTAAGAATATGTTTATGCATATGTGCACATGTATTGAACTGATATTCCTGTTTCTTTTCCTCTATTTATCATATAACATTACTTAAAATAACATTAGTGATTAACTATTGTAAATCTATGTTTCCATATGTAAATGGCTAAGCATTCCTCAACAACTCTATCTCTATTCTACAATATATAATGCATTTGTNGTTGTACATAGTTATACTATGTTAGGTAAAATTATGAGCTGTTTACTGTTTTTATTTGGAAATGAAACATGACATACAGATATGTGATTGTGTCAAATTGAAAAGATGTAGACTTGTGATACCTAATCTTTTTTGTCAACTTGACTGCATCTGAAATTAACTAAAACCCAAGCTACTGAGCACTCCTGTTGTGAGAGCCCACAGTGACTCCAATTTGTGGCTTGATTCTATCTTGACTCAAGGTCAGAAGGTTCAAACTTGTCTTTGCTCTTTAAGGCTGGATAACAGAATATTTAGCCAAATGCATAGTTACCAGATGTCTTATTCTTCAAGGCCAAATAACAAGATGTTTGGCCAAAGATGTGCTTATCAGATGCCTTGAGAATTAATGAGGATCGAGTAATTAAGGAATTACACTTGATTGTTCCTTGAACCATGGTGCCTTGAGAGGGGGAGGTCTTCTGCCCCCCCTTGCTTTGGGTACAAAAAGGCTGTGAAAATCAAACTCAAGTTTGCTGTGGTATTGATTCAGAGCCCTCTTCAATCTATCCTGTGCCTCTGTCTTTTATTTTATGTCTCTATTTTCTAGCTTTTTTTTTCAATCCTCACTACCCTATTTAGGACTGTGTGACAGGTCAGGCAGGAATCAACATCCTGTGACAGATTTTCTTAATCACATTATTTAAAGCCAATGGACACCCCTCCCCTCAGCCCCAACCTGTGAGGTATCTTTCAGTGGTAGCCCAGACAAAGTACATGAAAGAAGAGAACTATATTTTGCCTGCTTGCCCTAACTTTCCCTGGCAAGTTCATCTACACAGCTGCTATAGCATTGCAGCATTCCTTAACTGATATTAGAACCAACTTTTTCCACATTCAAACTGTCCTAGTCAGATTTTCTTTGTCAACTAGATACAGCATTATGTGGGAATTAGAACCTCAATTGAGAAAATGGATCCATCAAATTTCCTATAGGCACGTCTATAGGGCATTAATGTGGGAGGGCCCAACCTATTGTGGATGGTGCCACTCCTGGCAATTGATCCTGGATGGCATGAGAAAGCAGATTTAGCAAGTTATGAGTAACAAGCCCTTAAGAAGCATTCCCCCATCAGGGCTGGAGAGATAGCTCAGCAATTAAGACTATGTGCTATATTTTCTTGTAGTAGACCCAAACTCAGTCTCCGTCCCCCACATGGTGACTCACAACTGTCCTAACTCCAGTTCCAGGGGGATCTGGCCCCCTCTTCTGGTCCCCTCAGGCATCAGGGCACACAGAAAGTGCACTTGCAGGCAAGACACTCATATACATAAAATAAAATGTCTTNAAACATGCAGGCAAGATACTCATATACATATAATAAACATGTCTCCTATTAATTTTTATTTACTGATGATGGCATCTTTATCCCGGTTTAGGGTTTATTCTGTTTCTTCTGGAGCTTCTTGACTTGAATGCTTAACTTTTTTCAACTTTGTCAATTGCTCATGTGCTAGGGACAGTGCTTATATTTGGGGCTAAAGTGCCAACAAAAACAAGGTTCCATTCAAAACAGTCTTGCTCCCTGTTTCCACTGAATGGTATTAATTTTGTACTGAGTCCAGCATCAGTTACACCACACAACTTGAATTATGTTAACATTATTATCTTCTTCATTAATTGCTGAGCTATCTCTCCAGCCCTGACGATGATAACTGTACTGTCAAAAGAGAGAAATATTTTCTCAAGATCACAAATTTACACTGATTTTCCTCCATTTATTTTTTCTACAGTTATTTGAATTTGGTATTTTACTGAATTCTAAAATATATTGGTACAATGTCATCTCAAAAATTTACCTCCATTTTGTTAGTGCCTATCATGNATGATACCTTCATGTGTGTGATCTTTTTGGGATAGGTTGCTCTGATTCTAGTTTCTTGTGATGAAGAGAGATGTCTAGTAGAAAATTCAGTAATGGGTAATGTCTTAGGGTTTCTATTGTTGTGAAGAGACACCACGACCACAGTAACTCTTCTAAAGGAAAATATTTAATTGGGGCTGGCTTACAGTTTCAGAGTTTCAGTCCATGCATGGCAGCATGCAGGCAGACATGGTGCTGGAGAAGGAGCTGANAGTCCTACATCCAAATACACAGGCAGCAGGCAGAGCTGGCTTAAGCACTTGAGACCTCAAAAGCTCACCCCTTAGTTACAATCTCCCTTCAGCAAAACTACACCCACTCCAGCAAGGCCTAACTAATAGTGTCATTCCCTATGAGTCAATGGTGGCCATTTTCTTTCAAACCACCACAGATAACATTGAGCATTTTATTGTTTCCACCAAAAAAAAATCTATCACCTTGCAAAATACTGTATGATCATGCTTGTGTTATATAGAAACATAGATACACATGTGTNTATTTTACATGGAGCTATGTGGTCATGTGTCTACAGTGTGATTGTGTGTGTTTCCACAATGTCAGGAATTATTGAATAAGTAATAAATTTACAACTGGTTAAGAAAAAAAGAAGCATTCCCCCAAAGCTTCTGCTTCAGTTTCTGCCTCCAGGTTCCTTCCTTGAGTCTCTGCCCTGACTTCCCTTAGTAGTAGAATAAGACNGGCAAGTTATAAAATAAAATAAGACCTTTCCTCCCCAAATTGCTTTTGATTGTGGTGTTTTAGCACAGAAATAGAATCCTACCTAGGCAACAACAGATAGTAAAAAACAGTGACTCTTCAGGTATCCCCCAGTGCTTCAGCACCAAATTGAGACTGCTGAGACATCTAGCCTCTGAACTAAATAACTGCCAAATTCTCAGGCTTTGCAATGTGATGCAGCCATTAATGTACTACACAACCCACAACCTATAAGCCAAGCTGATAAATTCCCTTTATGTGTATGTGTGTGTGTGTGTGTGTGTGTGTGTGTGTGTGTGTGTGTGTGTGTGTGTNTGTGTGAAAAAGAAAGATTATGATTTGCTTGAGTTGCTTAGGGACTAGAAATACATTATACAACATCTTATAAATTTGACAGGAAGAGGAGGAACACAAGTGGATATTAGGTAGGCAGGGAGAGGTAGAAAAACAAAGATCACTGTGGTCTTTATCATAATATCCATGGGCAGTGGATGAATTCTTTAGCACCATGTTGTGTAGGATCAGGATTTAATAGCATTTGCCTAAGTCATAAAGAATGATGATGCATTTGTTGNCCATGGACATTATGATAAATGACCACAGTGGCTTAAATAATATACATTTGCTGTGTAATGAGTCTTATTGATTAAGGTATATCAGTGGGCATTCATTCCTTAACACTTCAGAAGACTATGGACCCAAGATGCCCTTGATTTCCTTAGCTACCAGAGAGAATTCAGATGCTTTGGTACATAGTCTCCTTCTTCCAGGTNTGAAGCCACTTAATCTCTGACTATTGTCTAGTGTCACAGTTTTCTCTGAACATAACCAGAGACATTTATTTAGTTTTTCCTTTGTTGTCTTTTTTGTTTTGTTTTGTTGTTATTTTGCTTGCTTTACTTTTGAGGGTTTTTTTTTCAGTATCTCATTTTGCCTTGGCTGGTCTCTAGCTCACTATTTAGCAAGGATGGACTTGAACTCTTACTTCTCTTGCCTCTAGTCACAAGTGCTAGTGTTGCAGGTGTGTGTCACCATGTCTACTCATTTGGTTTTATGAACTCAAGGGCTNATGTTGACCTTCTCTGACTATTTTGTAATAATTTCCATCTCTCAACATCCAGATTTCAATTGTATTTTTAAAGATAACTCTGGTTGTGGAAGTTAACATATTCACCAATTCATTTGCTTAAGATTTGGGCATGTTTAATATAATTGTATTCTGTTAGCTCTAGAAAGAATTTCAGGCCTGAAGAATTCATTGTCTTAGCACCCA
>LZPO01035271.1:51073-63024 GCA_001675575.1 Neotoma lepida
TGGTGGGACACCTGGCACAGTCTTGGCCCAGGGAAGAGGGTCTTGTCCTGCCTTGCCTGAGTGTGCCAGGCTCTGGAGACTCTCCAAGGGGGAGTTAGCGGGGAAGGAGGAGGGAGGAGAGGGGGATCTGAGGCTGGTATGTAAAAGGAGTGGAAAATCTTTGTAATAAAAGAAAAAAGAAAAAAATTCTCCATTTGCTTCAGTTTGGAATGGTAATGTATATCCTCTGCCACTGTATGTTGGAAGTATGTGATCTGTTCTTTTTTTTTAATTTTGATTTTATAGGGGATTAAAGTTAAGAGAGTGCATGAATCTCACAAGAGATTTTGACCTTTGCACTTTTTTAACATGTTTGAGACTGTGATAGACATAAGGACTTATAAAGTTGGGCTAAATGCATTTTGCATTATGTTATAGTTACAAGACTATGGGTGCTGGGGAGTGTAATATAATCACTTAAATAGGTATAGCCCTCGATAGACTCATATGTTTGAATGATTGGCCCTTAGGGAGTGGCAGTATTAGAAGGTGTTGCCTTGGTGGAGTAGGTGTGGCCTTATTGGGAAAGTGTACCAGTGTGAGAGTGGGCTTTGAGGTCTCATATGCTCAAGCTTTGCCCAGTGTGGTATACAGTCACATTCTGTCTGCAGATCAAAATGTAGAACTCTCCTCTACCACCATGTCTGCCTGCATGCCACTATGCTTCTTATCATGATGATATTAGACTAAACATCTGAAACTAAAAGCGAGCCCCAATTAAATTTTTTCCTTTATAAGAGTTGGCATGTTCATGGTGTCTCTTCACAGCAATAGAAACCCCAACCAAGACAGAGGGCCACTGGCATTTTTTTTTCAGTTAATCTTGCATCTAATCAATTTGTTTAACATGCTTAGTCACCTCTAGGCAGTGTCTAGTAGAAATATATACAATCATACATACAATATACAATCATGACATCTACCAAAAGTGATATTTTTACTTCTTTCTTTTCAATTTATGTCTCCTTTTGTTGTCTTATTGCTATAGCTAGAACTTCAAGTACTATATTGAATGTATATGGAAAGAGTGGACAGCCTTGTCTTGTCCCTGATTTTAGTGGAACTGCTCTGAATTTCTCTCCATTTAATTTGATGTTGGCATTTGGTTTGCTGTATATTGTCTTTATTATATTTAGGTATGTCCTTTGTATACTCGAACTCTCCAGGACTTTTATCATGAAGGGGTGTTGTATTTTGTTAAAGGCTTCATTCATAATAGCTAGAAACTGGAAAAAAAACCTGGATGTTCCTCAACTGAAGAATGGATAAAGAAATGTGGTACATTTGCAGAATGGAGTATTACTCATCATGAAATTTTCTGTCAAATGGATGAAACTGAAAATGATCATCCTCAGGGATATAATCCAGACCCAGAAAGACGAACATGGTATGTTCTCATTTATAAGTGGATATTAGTCCTAAAGCAAAGGATAGCCATACTAAAANCCACAGATCCAAAGAAGCTAAGGAGCGCTCAAGATGGGGAACACATGAATCTCACAGTGAAGGGGAAATAGAGTAGACATTGATGGTGGGTCAAGGGAGGNGTCTGGATGTGAGGATGGGAACAGGAAGGATAAGGTGGGGGATGATGGAAGGAGAGTGTACTGAGAGAGTCAANTTTAATGGGGAGGGGAGGAATCTCTAGGATGAGCTAGAAATCTACTGCAATGGAAATTCCTAGGAATCTATGAGAGTGATCCTAGCTAAGACTCCTAGCAATGAGAGATAGAGAGTTTGAACAGACCATGTCCTGTAATCAGGCAAGACTTCCAGCAGAGGGCTTGGGACACCAACCCAGATGCAAAGCCTTCCATCTACAATTTGTCCTGCCTACAAGGTATGCTGGGGTAAAGATGGTGCTGAAATTGTGGGAGCGGCCAAACAATGACTGGTCCACTTGAGAACCATACCAGAAATGGGAGCTCACTCTAAATACTGCCTAGAGAACCATGACCAAGACCTGGATAGAACCAAACATGAATGGCAAATAGATAGATAGATAGATAGATAGATAGATAGATAGATAGATAGATAGATAGATAGATAGATAGATAAAGATTCCCAATGATATTCTGCTATACTCATAGATTGGTGCCTAGCCTAATTGTCCTCAGAGAGGGCTTCACCCTACAACAGATGGAAAGAGATGCACAGACCCACAGCCAAACATTAGACAGAGCTTGGGGAATCCTTTGGAAAAACAGGGGGGCAAGGATTGTAAGAGCCAGAGGGGTCAAGGATGCTACAAGAAAACCCACAGAACCAACTAACCTGGGCTCATAGGCACTCACAAATATGGAACNGACAACCAGAAAGCTTGCATGGGACTGAGGTAGGCCCTCTGCATATTTTAGAATTGTGTAACTTGGTCTTCTTGTGAGACTCCTAATAATGGGAGCAGGGAATGTTTCTATCTCTATTGTCTGCTTTTGGGACCCTTTTCTCCTACTGGGTTGCCTTATCCAGACTTAATAGGAGAGGAGGCACCTAGTTTCATTGCAAATTGATATACCATGATTGGTTGATATCCATGGGAGGTTTGCTCTTTTCTGAAGAGAAACTGAGGAGGAGGAGTGGATGGGAGTGTAGAAGAGGGGAGATGGAGGGGAAGGGCTGAGAGAAGAGGAGGGAGGGGAAACTGTGGTCAAGATATAAAACCAAACTAAGCAAATAAAAAAACAAACAAAACAGAAAAAAAGTTATAGAGTTAGGAAGGGGAACATGTTGAGGATATANGGCAAGAGTTGGAAAGAGTTTGGAAGGGGGAATGGAGGGTGCATATGACCATATTTCAACATACACATGTAAATAATACTCAAAAGTAATAACAAGAATGACAATAATAATAATAACAAATGCTGCTGCAACAGGACAATTGGAGATCAAGAGTAAAAACAACATAGAATTTTATGGCCATTTCATAAACTGCTTTTGCTTGTCTGGGCTTTTTGTTGGTGGATATGATTTTTCCACTGCTCTTCAGAGATCTTACAAAGTTAGTTTAGCAAGTTTTGTGTTTGTTTTGGAGTACTCAAGGAGACAGCTTATAGCTTCCCAGTCTGACACCCTCCCCATCCTGCTGCCACTCTTTCTGTGCACCTATTTTTAAAGTCATCTTTCTAAACCACACTTGTTTTGATTAGTAGTTAATAACATGACAAAATGTTTTTGAAATTTTAAAACATTCCAGAGACATACTATATATTCCATAATTTTTCCAGGGAAGTACATTTTTCATTTTATATTTTAATTATTGTACTTGAAACTTCATGAACTGAGGATGTTCAANTTGGGTGTTTTGCAGGATAAAAATACTCATCATTCTTATGACATATTTTGGATTTTTTAAACTCTCATGAACGAAGGGACTATCATATTCAGAATTTTGTACTGTGTATTAAATAATAAATAGATGATTTTAATGTAAGACTCAATTGTTATTGCCATTGTCTAATTTTCCAAGCTATCCTTTCAGACTACAGTATATAATTTGAAAATTCTTTATTTCAATCTGAGCNTATTAAGTTTGCTACTGTCTCTATGTTCCTGTTTCCTGTCTTCTTTTGCTGGAAAAAAAATGTATTTGTAAAATTTGTAAAAAAAAAAATTTCATGTTTATTGTTTGTTCCTCTTCTCATTACAAAGGCTGGCTGTTTGCTGGTTGTCAGCACAGGCTGCTGCCCAGGTTGGGAGCTGAGAAAGTCAAAGTACTCTTCTGGGCTGTACTTCCCAGACTGATGCCTGACTTCATCAGGTTTGCTGCTGACCTGACCTGTTGGGTGAATAGACTTTGAAACTGCAACACTCAACTTTTTATTCATTCATTCCATTCTCATTTTNGCACACATTAATTTTTCATAAAACCCATTCTTACTGTACATTTGGAAAGAGGACAATTTAGATATTCAATGAGTGAAAGTATTTAAAGCTATACATTTTCTTGAATGGAGTAATATTTGAAGAATGTTGCAACATCAAACCTGCATGCTATTAACTTGTTCATGCTGATTGGAGCCACTGACAGTGTATGAGAAGGATTTCAGTGACCTTACAAGCTTAATGGAGTATGTGGGAAGCCCTGACCTCAAGTATGAATAAAAATAAATGTTCTCAAAATATGAATGGTGTAATTATCTTAATCACATAAGCATTTAGTGGAATAGTCATCTGTTTTTTATGTGCCCATGACTATTATTTTAAATATTTGTATATGATGTATATATCTGTGTATTTGTCCATAGTTGTGTGAGACAGTACAGGCACACACACACACACACACACACACACAACCACATGTATATGGCAGTCAAGGGGACAGTTTCTGTTTAAGTGCCCACTTTTCATCTTATTATGAATTATCTATTGTATTGTTGGCTACTACTTATGACAGACTAGCTGGCCCAAGAGCTTGCAGAGATTCTCCTGCTTCCATGTCCCATTTCACAGTACAAGAACTGGGATGACAGACATTCATTCACTTGTTTGGCTTTTCTTGAGTTTAGGAAATCTGAACTCAAGTTGTCATGCATACATGACAAGCAGTTGTCACATTGAGTTGTTTCACCTGGATAAATGACTGTTCTATCTCTCTTTCAGCAATTAACCTTTCTCCATTACCAGCACAGTATCTGCAAGAGCTAGATCTTAAATAATTTCAGAATAGTGTCTTATATCATTTATGGAAAAATTTGCAAAAATGAGGANTATACCAGTTGTTTCAAAAATACCAATTTTAAAGTTAAGTGCAGGTAATGTAAGTTAAGGGCTTATGAAAGATTATTCAATATTATATTTGTAATTACATACNNATTTCCAAATCATATGCATTTTAAACAGCTTTAATATCAATCATAACATTTTTTATAATATTTCAGTCCAGTTGAAGAATAATGTCTTAAGTTACCTTTCTTATTGATGATAAAGTTTACTGAATTTCAGTATAAAGACAAAGATTAGCAGCTAGTAAATGATAGTATCAGATCGCAGTCTGAATTCTAACTCTGAGATGTCTTTATTTGTTCTGAATACCAAGGTGCTTGATGACTGTTACAGAGCCTACTTGGAATGGAAAGTTTTGCACAAAATATTGAAAGTAACTCTAGATTCCAATAATCAATAATTTCGGTTTAAATATATTATTTAACATCCCTGCCATAATTTGAAAGGTCTTAAGAGATACGGGTTTTTTTTTAATTTTTTTAATTTTTTTTTTTGCCCTGAGCAAAACTTCAGGAAAACAGAATAGATAAAGTATAGAAAAATTGTTAAGTTAGAGAGTGAGGTGGCTCAGCAGTTAAAGGCACTTGTAGCCTAGTATGAATCCCAGTGTTCCTCATGGTAGGAGACTCCCAAAAGATTTTGTGCCATGGAATGCAAAGACACACACACACACATACATATGTAATACAATTATTGAAAAATAATATCTCGATCAAAATGTAAAAAATTTTCAGTCCCATAGCCTGAAAAACTATGAGATATGCTTAGTAATGAAATAAACAGCAATATAGCTAAAATTGTGTTCTCAAGTGGTTGTTGCAGAAAATTTTATATTCCAGTGTGGAGAATGATAAATTTTTTTGTACAGCATGTTTTATGTAAAACTACAGAAATGTAAAGGGAACAAAAGTGTTCAAAAAGCCAGAGTAAAATATTTAGCACATCTAGTCATTGTACTCAATAAAATATTGATACGCAAAATAGGGTTTGTGTTTGACCCTTAACTACACATTTCAGAGTACAATATGCCTGAAATTCCTATTTCCTCAATTACAATTTAGAAATTGCTGTGCAGGTGAGAATGGCAACAGTGAATGCTGGAGTTTCCTTCCAACATCACTGAAAAGGAGGAAATTATGGAGATTTGGATGGTTATATTCATCAACCATCACCAAGAATTTTTCCTTAAGAAACTAAAAGAGAAAACTAGTCCTATCCTTAAAGAACTGTGTACACATTCTGTCTGCGTCTGGCTGGACCCATCCTGACAATAGGCATTCATGCACATGACAACTCTGAATTTTAATGGAATGACATAGACAATATGCATCCATGATGGATCTTTCCTTTTTTTCAGATGCAGCTGCTCATTTGTTTAGATATCTAATTCCAAATATGGTGGACCTTTCACAGTGGTAGCTGTCNCCTCCCAGGCTAGATTCTGCGGCACATTAACAACATTTGCTCATTCTGAATGGAATCAAAAGTATGAAAATATAATAATGTTAAAACTTCCTTGATTCATCCGTAGAAGGTTGTATAACATTATTTTACATGCTTACACAGTTAGTTGTTTATATTCATCTGAATAAGAATTGAAAATATACCTGAACAATCATCATCCTTGAATGATAGATATAATATATATGTACCTTACATGGTTTTTTTAAAGAAGACTTGATATATAATGTGACACCACAAAAGAACTGAGTAGGAGGCAGGGATAAAAAAACATATCACAGTTTCCAATTCTGTCAGAACCAGAGAATATTATATGCAAATATGCATAATTTGTAACTATATGTAATATAAATTATATATTAGTATGGCTACATATACATACTTATACATATGCATATAACTACACGTGTGCATGTGAATATAAACATATGCATGTGTGTATATGTGAGTGTGTATACGTGTGTGTGTGTGTGTGTGTGTGTGTATTTATGGCAATGTATTAGTTTGACAGACACAGTAAGAAAGTTAATAGTCCCAGAATGTTTGTCTGTAAGTCATGTTTATTGCAAAATGCTTGAGTTTTTTACATGTAGTTTTTATTCTAAATATTTCCATGTAGGAAGAGAATTATAAGGATATGTGATATAACTTTGTGAATGAGAATCTCTGAAATGATAGCCATTTCTGCCTTGAAATACAATTTGGGAACAGCATTTCATGTATGTGACAAAAAAAAAGACCTCTTGGATACTTAAGAGAAAACCAAGTGTTGTTCTACCTAAGAAATTAACTGGAAAATGCAGAAAGAGAGATACTATACTCAGGATAAACATCTGGAAGGCCCTAGAGATACTGGAGAAATTTTGTTCATAGCCTGCTGAATCTGGAGCCCCATATTCAGGGGTAAAGCAAATAGGACAAACCTGTTCAAGAAGCATTGTACAGATGAGGAAGCAAGCATAGCTCTTCTGGTTCTCAGTCAATCCCTAACTTCAGCTGTTAGATGAGATTTCATATTCAGGGCAGGCTTCCCTCATCACTGCTCCAATTCCAGAGCCAACTCTGTGCAAGCAATATTATAGACATGCTGAGGACTGTTCTTAACCAATGCCCTACAATTCTCTACCCACTTAAGGTGGCAGACAGGAGTAGTCATCACAGAGAAAACAAGCCAGATAGATGGAGGAGTTGATAAGACAATGCTAGCACCAAGTTCACAGCCCCCAAAATAGAATGTATTTAGTATGTTAGAATGCTGACAGAGGAGGAGGTAAAATGTGAATAAGACTAACTACTAGACAGGAAAGAATGATTAAAAATTATTTGGAATACATTGCTAAGAATAAAAATATATTATTGTAGAAATCAGATGGCAATTTCTTATAATATTTGAGGTATAGTTAGCATATAACCTTATAAATCCACCCAAAAATTGATGATGCACATTTATAGAAACAACAGTGTGTGAACACTTGAAGCTGCTTCATTCATAATCACCCCAAATCAGAGGGAAAAATTCTAAATATCTTTTAATGGTTGAATGATTAAGTGGTAGACAGCTACACAATGGAATATTTGGAGAATAAATAANAATTAATTATTATACAATAGAACAACTTAATTTAATATTAAAATCACTACATTTATTGAAATGTAGGTTTAGAGACTGATGGGATTGTGNAGGAATTAAGAGCAATTGATTCAAAAGCTTGAAGAGAGTTCAAATTCCAGCNCCCATGAAGCAAACCTGATCTTATCACTCATCCTACCCTAACCTCAGCATGGAGGGGACAGAAACAAGATCACTGGGGTTTACTGGCTACCAAACTACCTGAAAAATGTAAGCTACATTTAGGAGAGGTTTAGTAGAAGGCACAATCTCCAAAGGAATATTCAGAGTAATAAGAAGACATCCAATGTCACCCTTTGGCAAGCATTGGTTAATACAAGCACACAAATCTGCACATACATGTGTACATACACCACACACCGACACATACACACACACACACACTCACACACATGCATGTGCATACACATACACACACAAAGAAAGATAAAGAAAGAAACAAAGAAACAAGAAGAAAGCTGAAACAATGGGAAAACCTCAGCATTAAGAAGCTATATTCCATGGTACTGCATGTTTTCATTCACATGTTAATCTCAAAAAGATGATATTAAAGAAAGGGAAAATCTGAGTACTTCTAAGNTTATCACACTATCATAGAACAATGTGAGGGAACACAGTAGGATGATAGAACTGCTTGGCTCCCAGTGTGCTAGCATCTTCAGGATCCTTGAATGTGTTGATTGAAGGCAGATCTGAAAAAGTGGTTTTACTATAATATAATTATAATTTAAGACAAAAAATTCTAAATATAAAAATCATATATTAAATAATTCCCTGAAAACACTTAAAGAATAAATAGTAATGATAATATAAATAATCAAATAATAAAGTTTTTCATCCAANTCAGAATCATGTGTTGTGTATGCATGTTAGTATGTGTGCAGGAGCACATGTGCATGTGGGTACTTGTGGACATGTGTACTTGTGGTCAGAGAAAAAACTCAGGTGCAATTTCTTATGTGCCATCCACCTTGATTTTTTTTTTTTTTTTGTGGCGAAGACTTCATTGGTCTGGGACTCAACAAGTTTCTTAGGATGGATAATCAGTCAATCTGCCTGTTTCTGCTTCACCATTGGCATTATAAGGATATAATACCATGGACTTCTTTTGTTTTGGTGAATTCAGAGAGATTGCACTCAAGACTTATTGTTTGCCAGGCAACTGTTTTATTGATGATTATTTTTGGCAAAAATACCAAAAGATAAAGGAAGAACTACTGGAACATAGTGCCCAAATTGAAGTGTTTTCCAGCACAGCCATCATTTCCCCCTGACACTTACAAGACTGCAAGTGTATTATTTTCCATTTGAATGACTGTAAATATAGATGTTAGGAGTTTAACATAATCCACATGTAGAAGGAATATTACCTTTTGAACAGTCCAAGTTGAACAGTTTTAAGATATTTTTAAATTGCTGTTGATGGGTTGTTAAGCACAGATAATACTCTTGATGTTCTGAGATGGCTCAGTGGCTAACATGCTTGCTATTCAGCATTAAGACCAGAGTGTGGATGCACAGTATAAATGTTGGGTGACTGTAGCACACCACCTGCAATTCTAGCCTTCAGTGGGTAGAGAGGAGGGCCCACCAGAAAAACTGGCTAGCCAGACTATCATTACCAGGAGGTTCTGGGTTCAGCTCAGTGACCTTGCATCAAGAAGTAAGATCAATTGCGACACGCTGATAAATGGCATACCTTGGATGACATTACACATGCATAGGTATGCAACCCCCCCCACATACACAGAGACCACTGCACATACAGACTTTTAGATATAAATATGTATATACACAGAGAAAGAGATAATAAATGAATGAGTAAATGATATGGTTCTTTTGTTGTTGTTGTTTTCTTCATTGAGACAGGATTTCCCTGTGCAGCTCTGGGTGTCCTGAAACTCATTATGTAGACCAGAAATCCGTCTGCCTCTGTTGTGGAATATTTGTACACTGTATAAAGATGTGTTGCTGTCATTGGTGTAATAAAATGCTGAATGGCTAGTGGCTAGGCAGGAGAGGATAGGCAAGATTTCTGGGGAGAGAAAGCAAGAGGAGAAGAAATATAGGTACCCAGAGAGTCACTAGCTAGACATGGAGGAAACAGCATGGACAGGACAGAGGTGAGATATTGCCACATGGCAGAATGCAGATTAATATAAATGAGTTTAAGTTATAAGAAGTAGTTGGGGATAGGCCTAAGATAAGGCCAAGAATTCATAATTAATAATGAATCTCTGTGTTATTATTTGTGAGCTGGTGGCCCAAAGAAAAGTCCAACTACATGACTCTGCCTCCTGAGTGCTGGGATTAAAGGCATATGCCACCACTGCCTGGCAAGCCATGNTGTTCGTGAAAGTGCTTTGAGTTAATGAGAAAATGCTGAGACCTAATTATGGAGAAAACAGCTCTGCCCTCACTTCTAAGAGTTTGAATAGACTTTAGAAATTTCCAGATACTGAAATCAGATTCTCAAAGTCTTTAGGGCTCCAGTTCAAAGTTCTTCATCTCTTCTTGATAATAAATTTATGAAGAAGGATCCATTCACTGCTAATAAGATAAGCTTTGAAAGTAAGTTCAGATAATTTTTCTTGGATTATTTTAAATCAACAAATTCACATATGTAAATTTATTTATTCGAGGATTTTGTTAATTTATTTGTTTGTTTTTTGAGACAATGTGATGGTTTGAGACAAAATGGCCCCCATAAGGAGTGGCACTATTAGGAGGTATGGCCTTGTTGAAGTAGGGGTGGTCTTGTTGGAGGAAGTGTATCTCAGTGGAGGTGGGCTTTGAGGTCTTCTATACCTAAGATACACCCAGTGACTCAGTTCACTTCCTGTTGCCTGTGGATCGAGATGCAAAACTCTCAGCTTCTTTCTCCAGCAACATGTCTGCCTGCATGCCACCATTGCCGATAGCCATGTCAGAGGAACAGCAGGTGTCANTGGCATTTGGGGTTCAGAGTGTCAGCCCATCAGAAGAAAAACTCTCTGATGGGTATAAACCTCATTAAGCAAGGCCAGAAGGCTTCAGACTCTGGAATGTCTTTTGCTTCTATTTTCACTCCACATGTTTGCTGCTACAATCTTTCCCTGTTATCTGACATGATGTATATGGATATGAGTAGTTCCCCACTGCCTGTATTGTAGTGTGTTTACCTCATGAAAACATCCCAATCTANTGGGCATTTATATCTGTGGATTGTCAAGAAGATGACTCTCCTTAAGCTGTACTGTCTAAATTGGTAACAAGAATTTTGATGAATAAAAATAAATACTTGGATATGATTCATAGCTAGGGCCTATGAGTTCCATGAGGCCTATGAGTCACACGTAGAAGCTGCTTTAGATCACAGTTCACATTTATGATTTAGGCAAACATTTGAGTCCAGGAGGCAGGTTGGCTCAAGGTCCTTTAATCTTAATGCTTAGAAATGCAGTCACAGTTTTCTTGTGCACTATTAGGTGGCACTAAGCTTAAAAATAGCTTTACATTAGACCAGATGCCTTATTATTGGTTTTTAAGATAAACATTCCCAGAAAACTAATCTGTAAGGACATAGCTGAGCTATCTGGCTTGGTCATCAATACAAAACAGCCCAATTATTGCTAGCTGGCAAATGATTAATTCCTTGTACCCATTCCTGACCTCAATTTGTGAAAATAAATTCTGACTAGTCAGGGCAATAAAAAACAATTTGACTCTTTAGTGCCAAAATAAGGGCTACAGATTTCTTTTGATAGTCAGGAGTTACACACAGGGCAAAAAGTACATGTTAAGACTTAGGCATTATAATGCCATAGTATCTTGGAAAGTGCAGACTTGAGCTGATGCTAAAAGATATGTGGTATTTTGAACTGAGNCTAAACTAGAGAATCTATGACATCCNAGGCATCTCTCTGTCCCAAGACTTAATCTAACACTCTTCTGGCCTCTAAGAAAGGAGAGGACACCCAGATTTATGACTTCTGACTATAAGGTGTTAGTTCAAAATGTTTACATAGTCATGGGTTCTATAATCACGTACTCAAAAATGGAATATAGTCTTTTTATGACTCCTGTATTTCCTGAAAGAGTTTGTTGGGATATATAAACT
>LZPO01035271.1:71782-82297 GCA_001675575.1 Neotoma lepida
TTTTTTATTTAGATATACATTGTCTGAAAGCAAGAGATATATAGAGGCTCAAAGAGAGAAAGAGAAAGACAGAAAGAAACTAAAATTATACAAGATAACATGGAGCAGCTAGGATGATCAGGTGGAAGGAGTTAATTTATTCTTTTCATTTCACAGTGAAGGACAATTCCAGACCAAGAAAAGAATCTGNATTTGGGAACAAGGCTCACTCAAACATGCTTTTGTTTTAAGATTTATACCAAATGGACACAAGCTAAGAAACACAGGACACAGCTGAGGAAACACCCCTCTCAGATTGACCTGTGGGANATTTTCTTGATTGATGTTTGGTGTGGGAAGGCCCAGCCCACACTGTGGGTGGTGCCACATCTGGGCAGGTGGTTCTGGGTGCTACAAGAAAGAAAATTGGCAAGCTTTGAGGAGCAAGCCAATAAGCAGCACTCCTCCATGGCCTCTGCATCAGTTCCTGCCTCCAGATTCCTGCCTTGAGTTCCTGCCCTGACTTCATTTCATGATAGATTATAACTGTAAGATGAAATAAACCCTTTTCTCCCCAAGTTGCTTTTGTTCAAGGTCTTTACCATAGCAAAGAAACCAAACTAAGAAACTGGCAACTTATGTAATGCCCATTGCAGGTGGCTGTGCAAATTAAAATAGAGTGCCCAAAAATATCCCTCACTACACANAGAAAACATGATTGCTACTGCAGATGAAAGGATAGTCTCNNAGCATTTGCTTCCCCCACATAACCCTCCTAGAGATGATCCCCAGGCTTGGAGGTGTATATTGGAGTGTACATAGACCACAGTGAGTGGGCAGTTCNTCTCCCTTCAAGTTTACCCTTTCTTAAAATAACAAGAAAAATCATTCCCAAGTTTCACATTCAATTTCACAGCAGAGAAAAATTGCCATGAATCTCTTTTAGAATCATCATTTAATATACCTTTTCTGAATAAACAAAATTACAAAATATAATGAGTAATGTCTTGACCTCTTGGAGTTATCCTGGAATTGAGAGTTCCTGCACAGATTCCCACTCAGATTTCCATACTCCTTTCCTGTTCTGTGTTAGTCAAGAGGTTTAGTATCTACATTTGTGCCCATTTAGCATCTTTATATGTGAATTGCATATCACATTGTCTCTTTCTAATATGCTTTTAAATTTTNTGTGTCTGAGTACTTTGCCCGCACGCATGTATGAGTACAACATCTGTGCCTGGTGATCACGGAATTCAGAAGAAGGCATCTGATACCTTGGAACCAGAGCTGAAGATGCTTGTGAGTCATCATGTTGGTGCTGCCAATCAAAACTGGGTCCTCAGCAAGAGCAGCAAGTGCTCTTAACCACTAAAACAATTCCCCAGTTCCTAAGTTTTCTTCATCTTCAAAAAATATAAATAATTTATTTTTCTATTTATCTGTTTAGTGTGTGTGTGTGTGTGTGTGTGTGTGTGTGTGTGTGTGTGTTGAGGATGGGAAAATGGCTTAATGGGTAAAGTGCTTGCCTTGCAAATACAAGGTTCTGAGTTCTGAATCTTTGGACCCTTGTAAAAAGCCAGACATGGTGAAACATGCCCACAACCAAAGGCTGGAGACAAAGATACAAGAACATCTCTGGAGCTCACTGCCCAGACATTCTAGCCAATCAGTGAGCACCAAGTTCAATGAGAAACCATGTCTCAAAAACTAAGATGGAGAACAATTGGGGAAGACACCCAATTTGACATTGACCTCTGGCTTCTACACACACATTCATGGGTGTTCACATCTGTGCAAGTATGTAAACGTACACACAGACCATACCTACAAAAAGGTTAACAGTTATCCAACATCCAATTTATATGAATTAATTAGTATCTTATACACAAACTGTATCTGATCATGCATCACATCAAATGGTGGACAAAGCATGTCACTCTTGACAGCAGAAGATGACAAAATGAATAGCAAGGACACACAAGAACAAGGTTGAATAATTTCAAGCAAACTAGGACATATCATAACTCTATATTTACTGGTCAATTACAATAACCTCAACTTTCAGTAAATCCAATGAGATCCAATTTGAATTTGAAAAAAAGATAATGTTGAATAATCATTAACTGATAGCAAATATGTTTCTGAGATTTAAGAAACATCCCAGTAAGAATATTTGTAGATGGAGCACCAGATAACACTATTCAGTGTAGAGATTCTGTCTTCTAACTGGGTAAGTAGACAAATATCTTCTATATATATGAACATAATTTCTGTCATCAACATCTGAAGAGACACCCACCTTTGGCTNGGAAAATTCATCTATCTTAATAGACTAGCAGAAAATATGTTAGTATGTGATATGTTTTCAATTTTTTTCAAATCTTAACAAGAGCTTATAAAGTTACCAATTCTTCATTATTTTATATAGGTATAAAAATACAGCAGAGGGCTAGAGGGATAGACAGTTAAGTGGATAAAGCATTTACTGTGCAGGTATACAGATCCAGGTTTGAATTCTAAGAAATTATTTTTTAAAAATAGATGCAGTCATGTACATCTAAGATTCCAATATTCTTACAACAAGATGAAAAGTAGAGGTAGGAGAATTACCCAGAAGCTACTGGACAACAAGCATGTTGTACGAAGAGACAATAAAACTCTGGGTCAAAGAAAGTGAAAGCCCAAACCAACACCTGATATTGTCCTCTCACCTCCATGCGCATACTGTGGCATAAGCATACTCACTCTCATGAACACAAGCATACATAGGTATCACACACATGTGCATCACACATGTATACACATGCATATGCATCACTCACAGATGTACACACACACAATACACAAATTTACACATACATAGGCATCACACACATGCCTACATACACAGCCATCACTCACAAACATGCACACATAAATGTCACATACACAAATAAATAGCTTTGTTTCTGAATTTCCCATTTTATAGGACAAACACNGTTTTGTAGTCCCAAAGTTTGCATGAGAATGAGATTTTGAACTTCTAGTGATCTAGCTAATATTGTCATGCAGCAAGCCAAAAATAAAAACAGAAAGATCAAAAGCAAACAGTTTGGAACCATTACGCGCTTTAAGGATTCTTGGAACTGACCTGCATGCATTCTGCACTGTGGGACAGACATACACTNCTGGAGAGTTAGGAGAGGAATGGTAAGGATTTAAAGAGGTGAGCTGGCTGTTAAGCTGAGAAGAAGACTTACAGTTAAATTGTCATCTTGGGTGGTGAAAAGGGATGAGGGGGCTAGTAACATCACTCCTGTGGGTGAGTCTGTGAGTAAGGAGAAAGTAATGTATGCAGCAGTGTTCTAGGAAAGGGAAGCGGAAACAAGCCAGCAAGCCCATACGTCCTCCTCGATACTCCCTGGCTTCTTTGGGGTGAGCTAACTTGTGTCCCCTACCTAGTCCTCTCTGCCATGATGGGCCAAAACTTCAGAGAGTGTGAGCAAACCCATCTCCTCCTACAAGTCATGCTCTCAGGCATTTGAGCAGTAGTGGAGGGCCTATCATGCCATATGATACATTTGCTGTAACAAAGACAAAAATAGAAAGATGATACACAGTCTAATGTTTACACTGAGGTTGGCTTTGGCATATTCTGGGTAACACATATTTAAGGAATATTTTTTATTAATTTTGAGTGTTCCATACAATATATGTTAATCATATTTATCCTCCTACTCCTCCCAGATCCACCCTTTCCTCCCTTTTCACCTGATCCTGTTTCTCCTCTCTCTCTCTCTCTCTCTCTCTCTCTCTCTCTCTCTCTCTTTCCAAGTCCAGTTTATCTTGGCTCAATATCCTTGGGCATGGGGCCTACAGTAGAGTGTACCTGATATACCAGAAATCACACTGTTAAAGAAAACTGACTGTGCCTTTCCCAGCAGTTATCAAAAGCCAATAGCCTTGCAGCTAAGCATGGAACTATATGCCTCACTCCCTCAAACTTGTGGTGGGATTTTGCATGGCTTGAACTTGTGCAGGTCTTATGCTTGCTGTCACAAGCACTGTGAGTTCATATCTACACCTGTCCAGTTGTGTCCAGAAAACCTTTTTCCTTGAGTTCATATAGTATCCCTTGCTGTTATAAACTTTCTACCTCAACTTCCACATAGAAACCTAAACATTCAGTGGAGAAGCATGATATTGATATCATACTTAAGGCTGAACACTCTGAAGTTTGCCCCATACTGGCCTAGGACATAGTCCATTAGCAGGTCTCTGTGTTAATTGCCATCTATTNCAANAAGCTTCTCTGATGAGGATTGAGAGACACACTGGTCTATGGATATAGTAATGTCAATAAAAGTCATTTTAATCCTATGTCCAATTAGCAAAATAAAAGTAGTAGGTTCTTCCTGAGGGCGTATGACTTATGTCAGCCCCAAAGTTCTTGGCTTTTTGTGGTTCCATCTCATTGAGTGAGCCATAGATCCAATCAGAAAGTGAGTGGATATCTCCATAATATTTGTAGCACTATTATGTTAGTAGGCATATCTTCCCAGATTAGTAGTTTTTGTAGCTAGCAGGCTTTACAGTTATGTGAGACTGACAATTGCTTTTATTCCCTGTTGATATGCATAGCATCTTCCAATAGTGTGAAAGCTATCCAGTAAGGATGGATCTTCTAGGTCATTACCCAGTTGATTTTTCCATGTATATAACTCAAATTTTTGGTGTCTTCAAGAATAGGATCTTGCCTTCAAGTTATGGTGGTAACCAAGACCAATGGCAACTGCTTTTAATGTTTTAGGGTCTATATCAACCTGTTGGCCAATAATTAAAATAGATGTAACTCATTCCTGATACTGGGGGTTTTAATTGACAGCATCAGATGCCTAGTTGGGGTATTGTCTCCCTATTACATGATAAAACTATTTAAACTATTTTTATATGTGTATATTGTAGGATATTTCTCCTTTAGTAGGGTTCCATAAGGTTTTCAAGACTTTAAATGTTAATTTTCCCTCCCCATATTTTCTTCTCCAACCTTTCTTCTCATTCCCAACTTTTTTGAATCCTGCNTAATGGAGATCACCTGGCATTATCCATTTAAGAAGACATATGGAAATCATAATCTGACTAAGTGCTATTCTGTTGCTGTGGGAAAGTACCCTGACAAAAACAGCTTAGGAGAGAAAAGGTGTATTTTATCTCAAAATTGCTGTATACAACCCATTATAGCAGTCATATGACAAGAGTGGCAGACAGTTGTTCATATTACATCCAGAATCAAGAGCCTACATAAATGAATGGTTGCATGCTAGTGCTCAGTTGGAATTTGTGACTATCATAGAGGTCAGGATCCCTTGTCTAGGTAATACTGCTACCCATAATGACTNGGTTATAAAAATAGAAAAAAATAAAAAGAAATATTATGTGACATACAGTAAACATATGCTCTCTTATATAATTGTTACAAAATTCTACATGCCTTATAACCCCCATTCTTGTACTTTAAAGTGTTGCTTCTATACTTTATAGTAAATAAAATACTTAATAATATTATTACAATACATATGTTTAATATATTGTTAAATATATTCAACTCAGTTCTGCAGATTGCATGTTATTCAAGATTATGCTGGAACACAGAAAGAAAGTTACTTTTCCCATTCCTTAGAGGCATATATGAGCTTTTGAAATGCAAAAATGCATTTTTCTCACTAAGAGTTCATGTCCTTTTCCATCTCTCTCTGGTTCCCATGGGAAGACACAAATTATGGAAGAAGTGCTGAGGACACAGGTCCATGCACTATGTCTGCCATTTTCATGTGTATTCTGGGGGATTGAACCAAAGGCCTCATGCTTGCATATGGAGTTATCTCCTCAGATTTTTAATACTTTTTGCATTATTGAAATAAATGTACTATTTATATTGAAATTGGAAATTTCTGGTTAAAATTACAGATAAAACCAAGAAATGTCAGTGTAAACAAAAGAAAACAGAATATTGGAAGTGAGGAGAAGAAATATACAAATTGTATATGGATTCTTCATATGAAAATGTGAGAATTTTGGGAATTTTAAAAAGAAATGTTTTAAATTTTATTTGTATTAATTTTTTATCTGTGTGTTTGTATGTGTCTGTGCATACACATACAGTGCCTGCAAAGCCACAGGGGAGACTCAGATTTTCCTGAAGGTGGAGTTGCAGATGATTGTGAACTGCCCAACATGGGTGCTGGCATCATCTCTCCAGCCATTGAAAGAAAGGATTTAATTTGAAGCAAACCAAAACAAATCATGAAGGGCTCAGTAATCTCCCAATCTGGTTCCACTCCTGAGTAATGTTAGCCTGAAATCAGAAGTCTAAATTCGATCACAGAGAAAAGACACCCTATGCCTCTAATTTTGAAATACACTCTTTATAATTCCCTACATTGATGTGAATGAGCATCATTTTTGTATTGCCAATAAATTCAATATTACAACATTACATTTTTCCCTTAGAATATCCAATTCATCTTAACAAGTCTTTTGACATTAAATAGCAAACCCACTAATCAAATTTTTATAATGTTCCTAAGATACAATAGGATATATTTCTTTTTTAAGATTTATTTTTATTTATATTTATTACGGCATTGTGTGTGCTTGCATGTATATGCACATGTGTGCAGGTATTCACGGAGGCCAGAGAGGGCATCTGATACTCTCTAGCTGGAGTTTCAGGTGGTTGTGAACTGCCCTGTGAGTACTGGGAACTAAATTCTGGTCCTCTGCAACAATATCATGTGCTTTTAAGTGCCGAGTTACTCCTCCCACTCCCAGTACTGAATCACCACACATTGAATATGGAAAAAGGAAGGAAGATCAACTACGGTTCTGCAGTGGCATACCCTGTCTCTGGTTCCCTGCAGAGGCTGGAAGTATTCCTTTTCAGCATTCTCTTTTTCCAGCAATGATCTCTGTTCTCTATTTGTCACATTCCCAATATCATTTGCATAGATAGAGGGAGCTTTAAGGTATTTGTTATTAAATGTTTCTGAGGTTTAGAGAAACATGGATCTTTTGGAACATGTAGACCTGCCAACATAAAAAACATATTTAATAATAAAATGTTCACAGTGCCAAGTATTTTTCATAACTTTAAATTTATTTATAGACTTAGACTTTGAAATCATCTTCAATGCATCTGTGCTTATGCTGTGAAGGGCACCCAGAGGGAGAATTTTCTTTTAATAGAATCTCACAACTCAGAAATAACCACACAAACATATCAGCCAGCCACCTCCATGGTAAACATTGGGTACACATATGGCTACACCACTAAACAGTTTTACATTGAAACTAATTCTCAGGGGTTGACTTGTTGATTTCATTCCTACTAATACATGTCTTTCAGAAGAAAAATCCCTAAGAATCTAGTAATTTGATGGAAAAAGTTTAAATTATTTTTTAAAATTATTATCAATATTGTTATTTAAATGAATGTAAAGAAGTTATGTTTACAATATACAATCATTTCTGTAGGCTTGCATATAGAGTTCAAAAGTGGAGGTCAGTTGTCTTTCCAAACCCCTCTGCATCCTATTCTTCTAAATATTTATTGATTTCATTCTATGTATATGTGTGAGTATCTACATACATACATGTGCACTTCTGGTGTGCCCAGTGGCCANAGAGCCAAGAAGAGAGTTGGTTTCCATCAAACTGGAGATACAGGTATTTGTGAGCTCCCTCATGGTAGTGCTGGAAATCCAAGCTGGGTCCTTTCCAAAAGCAACAAGTGCTCTTATTTGCTGAACCATCTCTCTAGCTACACCCATTTTACTTTTTAGGTTTTTAATTTGAGACAGTGCCTTTCAATGAATCAGAAGGCCACTGAGTCAGCTAGAGAGACTGGTTAGTAAGCCCCCAAGATCTCTGTTTTTGCCTTGCCAGAATTCAAATTACAAATGTACGCCACTATGCCCACTGTCATTCTATAGATTTGGAGACTGAATTCATGTCCTCATGTTTGCACAGCAAGCCTTTACTGAGTGATTCTTCTCTCTAGTCCTTTCATCCAATTTTAATTTTTTACACTGTTGAATTAAATGTACCATTTATCAAAAAAAAAGATTTTGGTTAAAATTACAGGAAAGACCCAGAAATATCATTATAAATTAATCAGAACAAGACTATGTGAGTGAGGATAAGAAATATACATAGTGAATATGTATTAGTTCATGTGTATACATCTAAGCTAAACACAATGAACAAAGAGATATAGTAGATCATTATATATAGAGGGGGGGCAGGGGAGAGAATGTCAGGGTTAGAGGGATGACTCAATGTTTAAGAGAACTGGCTGTTCTTATAGAGGGCATGGGCTCATTTTTTAGCACATACATTGTGGCTCCCAAACATCTATAACTTCAGTTGCAGCCGATCTGATCTGAATCGCCCTTCTGACACTCCAGGTACACACGTAGTACACATACATACAGCAAGTAAACGTCTCATACACACAAATATGTATGTAGATGAAATTACTCACAACTTTCTGGACACATCTGGCATGTTTCTTGCAAATGCTTATGTTATACACAGGCTCATAATCCCCTCAACCCCTTGCTCTTTCCATGTGCCTGCACTCATGTAGATGCTATTTGCCTATCTTTTAGTTTGTTCTGCAACTTTCTATCACTTAATAAATAATCAATGCTCTAGCAGATAAAGAAAATTTTAGATACATATTTAAAGGAATACTATGTACCCAAAAAAACATTGGAATTCTGTCATTTGCAACAATATATGAACTTGAAGACATTATTTTAACTGAAATATACTCTGCAATTTACTTTTCTTATTCTTCATATCAAAGAGAGGACATGAAGCAATTTAAAGGAGGAAGGTTTGCTTTGGGATTATAGTCTCAGGCTGACACAGCCCAGAACAGAGAACACNGTTTCAGGCAAAGACTGAGGAGATCTCCAAGGTTTTAAAAATGCTTCCGAGTGAAAGACAAGAAGTATAGTTTCATACCCTTGAGACAGATTATCAGAAACAACACTGCCTTTAACTATTAGAAAGAGCAGAGGGAGGGATAATGTCTAGAGACAAATATGAGTTTCTAATTTATTGCTCCAAGCTTCAGGTGCATGCTGGACAGAGAGATGTTGAAATGGAAAATAAATGTACAAGGTCACCAGAGCAGTTATTAGCATCAGAATCTACCCATAGTGTAGTTTGCATTATTTTGAATGAGAAACATACACAAGTACATAAGATAGAAGCATGCATTTACACAGATATGCATAAAGTCAGTACGTGCTAACCATCATCTGGAAAAAGAAGTGGAGAGTTTCCAGAAATGAAGATTCCATTACTCTGAATGTCTTCATCTTCTCATTTCCCACTCCTAAGGAAACTAGGAGAGGAAACAACACATCTGAAATGGAACATGATATTAGAATCTGTGTTTTTTGCATTTGAGGGTATAAATACATCCTAAATAACATAAGCTAGTTTTGCTTATTATAAAAAAACTGCATAGAGTCACACTGTGTGCATGCAAATTTGTGTTTCCTTCATGCTAATGAGTTTGTACATTTTACCCATAATGTTGTATTTAAGTGTTTACTTCATTCCCTTTCCTCAGTAAAACATTTCATGGTTCATTAGTTCAGTGAATACACTCAGCAGAGTTAACACCACTTTCATATTGAATTTCATAAGCAATGCTCTCAGAAATATGTGTGTATGAACATTTTTGTGCACAATTATTGGTTGAGGCCATGCCCAGAAATTGAAATTACTAAAGTAAACTTTATACTTCAAAATATATATACATACATATACATATACATGTACGTGTACATATACATATGCATCATATACATATACAGATGTATATAGTCAATTACTGCATTCCATTCTACTCTAAGTCTCTTTGCTATCCAGTCTCTCACTCCTGGCCATCCAAGCAGTGTAGAGGATGGGCTTGGGCCTCAAGTTAACCCAAATATTAGTTAGCCACCCCCACAAGCTCTGTACCACTATTATCTCAGCACATCTTACAGGCAGGACAGATTGTAGATGGAGGGTTTTGTGGCTGTTTTGGAGTCTGGGTTTCTCTTTCCATAGCTTGCAGAGTATTTTCTTGTGCCAAAGAGATTAGAATGTATGGGTGAAGGCTTCATGCAGGTACCAACTGGACTTCTCTACATTCGATGAGCTAGGAGGATGCTGTTCCTGGTAATGGGGCCCCACTGTCAGTTTTCAGAAAATGACCTTCTGCCCTAGTATCAGCTTGGGATTTTTTAGGAATCTTCATGAAACCCCCTCAGCNGACAGCTCAACCAACGAATGCAAGCAAGTCAGTCTCACCCCTGGAAGCCATGCCTGGCTACAAAAGATTGACAGATTAGACTCTGTATCCTCCATTACTAGTAGTCCTCACTAGGGTCACCCTCATAGATTCCAGAAACTTTCCACTGCACCAGGCTTTCACACAAGCTCCTGAATGCCCCCCAATTCCAGCAGTCTCTCCCCACACTTTCCTACCCCCTG